>JAULBY010057327.1:0-10913 GCA_032358315.1 Ophiocytium majus
TGTGACCAGGAAATCAGACAGGTAGCGAAAAACAAACTGGGAAGGCTCAGTACTGTGGGAAGCCTGGCATGTTGCCAGAGCACTACTCTAACTGATTACAGCCCCAGTGTACTTCACAGGTTCGTACTTCAGTAGTGATAACATACATAAGTATGCTACTACTGCTAGTACATCTGTATGTACCCTTGCTGAGCTATCGGCTGCCGGCGTTACCAAGACTGGTGCCGCCGCAGTTGTCCCATGTCAGTCGCGTGGGATGTTCACGGCTGGTAGCAGATGCTTGCGCTCCCACAAAACTCTGGCAGAGCATGACAAATGTGATTTCGGAAGCCTCCGCTGAGTGGCAACGCCATGCCATGTGAAGCTATTGTGGTGCTCCTAGTCAGCCTTGAGAGCTTCTGATCCCTATCACAGCAATGCCATGATGCTGCCGGTGGGGCGCCAATGCCATATTTTGTAACACTTTAAAAGTACTATACTGTGGCCTGTCCAACGTCCCCATAACCCTCACCACTCGTCAGTTCTGCTGTCCGCCTGGAGTCAGTGCTACGTTAGCGTGGCTCATTTCAAATGAGTCATTTGTACTTCTGAAGTATTACGGATGACCGCTGGGCTTGACATCTTCACACCATCCTTCCGTCGGTCGCTGCCCGCCCGCTGCCGGGAGCACTGCGTGCTTCTCAATGCCTACCACTTCTATGTAATAGTTCGAAGTATACCTCAGAGTAATACCTGGAAGTAATAATTACCTGTTGCTGATAGTGATATCATAATGCGGGTGATAATACTTTATAACAGGGGAGGATGTGTGCTGTGTCTGCTATGCGCGCGCGCAGGCGTACAGTGCGCGGTATGCATGTACAGTATAGCGCGCAGGCATCGGGCGCCACGGCCGCCACGTATGCTTTAAAGTGTAAACTTGAGAAATGTTCTTCAGAGGTATGCTCTCGAAGTATGTGTTCATGTGCACGTGTGTGTATCCGCGTACAGTTCCAGTATAGAAGTGTGTGCACAACATCGCGCCAGCGTTCCCGCATTTCTCTATTTGTTTACCCAACTGTGCCACTGGGATGTGCGCTGTGTCCACTATGTGCGCGCGCGCAGGCATCGGGCGCGGTGCCAGGGGGCGGCGCCATGGCGGCCACTGCCCAGGACCACGCCGGCGTGACGCCCCTCACGGCGGCGTGTGCGGCGGGCCACCTGGAGGTTGTCAAGCTACTTGCAAGGTGACGCGCCCTCTGGTGTACCCTCTGGTGTGACGCACGGCGCGCCGCGCAGCGTGTGCTTGTATTTGAAGTGCACGTGCAGTATGTTGTCATACAACTACTTCAAGTGTTTTACAACGGGGAGCAGCCGCGCTGCTCGCAAGGTGTGGCGTGTCACCGCCTTGGCGCACAGCACGGCACACACTATGAACACCGGGGTAATGCAGTGCGTGCCATCGTATATACTTCGGAAGTACTTGAAAGCACCATACTGTACGTGTATATACATGGTATTACATGCACAGGTGCATACTTCTTCAAAGCATACTGGTTGCAGGGAGCGCGGGTTACGGTCACGTTTCTGTCTGACAAGGAGAAATTTGGGCGAAATCTGCAGTGCATACCATCATCTATCTACGTCAAAGTATAGAAATTAAAAGCACCACAGTGTGCGTGAAGATACGTACACAGGTGCATACTTGAAGTACTTCTTATGCGGTACCATTGGCCGCAAAGAGCGCGAATTACGCTCAATTTTCGGTCTGACGAGGATAAATCTGGGCCAAATTTTTGCCGCGCAGGTGCGGCGCCGACCTGGTGAGGGACACGTGCGGCGGGCGCACTCGCTGGCTGAGGTGCCACAATCAGAGTGACAAACTTGCCGGTCGTTTACAGCAGCAACACCGGGTGGTTATATGAAGAAAACATGACCTCTGAGAGCATACGAAGAGGAAGCTGACCAGCAAAGTACCAGGTAGTGGCTGACGATGAGAATTTTGGGCCAAATTTTCGCCGCGCAGGTGCGGCGCGGACCTGGCAAGGGAGACGTGCGTGGCGGTCGCGCGCCGCTGAGTGAGGCAGAACAGTTAGAATGACAGGGACCGTAAATAAACTGGCCGACAAGGAGAAATTTGGTCAAGTTTTTGCCTGAAAGTGAGAAGTTTGGGCCACATTTGCCCCGCGCAGGTGCGGCGCGGACCTGGCGAGGGAGACGTGCGGCGGGCGCACGCCGCTGATAGAGGCGGTGCGCAGGGGGCGCGCAGATGTTGTGGCGCTGCTGCTGGACCTGCGGGTCCCCCACGACCACATCAACAAGCGGGGACAGGTGCGTGACACCCCAAGTAATGCACCGTGTGGCCGTGTCGCCTGGCAGTAGCAGCGCTGAGCAGCGGCAAGAGGGCGACAAAATATCATATTTTCAGGCGCACCTGTGTGTCCCCCACGACCGCACAACAAGCCAGGGCAGGCTAGGCCTGTTGACAGTGGTGCACCGCGCTGTGTGCTGCCCCCTGGGCACTCTCTGCTCAGTGCTCAGTAGCTCCATTGCTGTGTACTTGTCAGCGGGCGAGAACCCAGGGCATGCATGTTGGTCAGTGTGGGCAGTTGTGAATGGCATTTGACGTCATTCCACGTCAGCTTTTATGCGCCAAAGGGCAAAATGTTTGTGCCATTTTCGGCGCCGTATTACACTGTCTGTTTTTGCCGTACCAATTCCATGGTGTGGGGGGGTATCTCTGGCGCTGCTTCTGTGCGCACGCAGACAGTCGCCTGGTGGGCGCGGTGCCTGGTCTCATATCTCTCCCTGCTGCTGTGCACGCGCAGACGGCTAACCCTAACCGTAACCCCACCCCTAGTCTTTCGCCGCCCCGGCCTGCGCGCGCTAGCAGCGAGCTCACCCGCTGCCATCGAAAGTGAGCTGCTGTTGGCCACTAAATTCAAATTAGATCCAATGATTCAAAGGTCGAACGTTTCTTCTATTTTCGACGCCGTTGTGCACTCTTTTTCACATGCCACACAGTTCCATTCCTTGCGGGATGTCTCTGGAACTACTTCTCTGCGCTGAAAGCGAGCTGCTGCCGGCCACTGCCCCCTGCGTGCCCACAAGCACCGCTGAACAAGTGCGAAACGCCGTCTTGGCGCTGCTTGTGTGCACGCACAGACAGCCGCGCGGTGCGGCGCCTGAGCGGCCGTCGCCACTGAAGTACTTGATGTCTACTTGGAGCCTTTGCGGTAGCGGTGCTCAGCAGCTGGGAGGGGTAATCATGTCATCAACAGGTTTGCTGTAAGGCTAATGTTTCCTAAAACGCCGCCTTGCCGCTGCTTGTGTGCTTGCGCAGACGGCGGCGTGGTGGGCGCGGCGACTGGGCGGCGGCCCCTGCACGCAGCTGCTGGAGCGGCACGCCGCCGACCTGGCCGTGCAGAGCGCGCTCTTCTCCGCCATCGCCATGGTAAGCGTCCGTTAACCCTACTTTTTATTTCTTTTTGTTAACTTTTGAGGTAATAATAGATGTTCTCAGCCATCGCCATGGTAGCCTCCGCGGTAAGCGTCCGTTAACCTTGCCTTTTTTTGTTATTGTCAACTTCTGAAGTAGTAATAGATGGTCTCAGCCATCGCCATGGTAAGCCTCCGTTAGCCGTTTTCAGAAGCAGTGGCATTCGCCATGGCAAACCCCCCTCAATGTTTTTGAAAAAAAATCGTTTTCCGCCCATTGCAATGGTGAGCCTCCGCCCAGTGCTGCCCGGGCCACCGGTGGGGGTGACGGCTGCCGCAGACGCGCGCTCGCACCAGGCCTTGCGCGCAGCTCCAAGCCATTGCGATCAGTTAGCCGGAGCAGCCACCACCAACGGACCACAACAAGAGGCGAGCGGGGAGTCCGAGTGGGCAGGCCGGCTCGCCCTAGGATATACCGCCGTCTGGAGTGCCTACCTCATACGTGAACCGTTGTTTTCCCCTTCCTGCCGCGTGGCCTGCGGGTACCGTCTTGCTCCGGAGTCGCCCGCGGCGTGAAAGTTTCAATTTTAAGTTTGGGCGGTTCAAGCTCTACATTGGCTGGGGGGCATTGTACTTTGGCAGCCACTAGCAACATTACGCATGCAGCCTAGCATGTACCACAGCTGACATGGCACAACAATGGGGGGGGGGGGGGGGGCTTACTTGCAACGCACCCAGTGAGTACTTCGAAATACTTAGACGCATGTCCTTGCAGTTACAGCTCGGATCGACTACTTCAAAGCCACTTCTGAAGTAGGTGGTAGTGCGGATAGCTCCTGCGCGTGCATACCACTTTGGGCCGCTGCTGGTGGCTCGGCACTGCAGGGTTCATGTCCGTGGTTATGTCGCACGGCGGGTTTGGCCCATGCCTAGTAGGCGGCGGATCCCATTGCATTTCGCATCGTACACGCCGCTCATAATAGCGTGTGACGCGTCAATAGCATATACTCTGAAGTACTTTAAAAGTAGTACTTCGAAGTCATATTGGTGTCGCATTGCACACGCTTCAGAAGTCCACAGCACCTTCAGGTAATCACGGGAAGTATGGCACTACTAGTACTTTCATGTGGAGCGCACTTAAGACATATAAGTATAGTACGTCAGAGGTACTGTGTAGTAATATAATACTTCGAGTAGTATATACACTACTGTAATACTTCAGAAGTAAGTGTGCGTCTCGCCTTTGTGACCTGGTACGGAGGAGTGGTTTATGCTTTCCACGCCTTCTGAGCGCGACCCAGGCCTCTCCCTGGCGCATAACCAGCGTACGCAATACTGCCAAGTGCCCTCAGATCATGGAAGGTGCGGATGCTGACAGCTGACATGGCTGTCCTCGCCCCGCCCCCTGGGCTGTACTGCCGTGCAGGGTAACGTCAACAAGATCAAGCACACAGTGGCGGCGGGAATCCCGCACGTGCCCGGCATTGTCACCATTCTGGAAGCGCGCGTGGCGCAGGCACGTGCCCCCCCCCCCCCCCCCAACACACACTTACCCACCCGAATTTCTTTGGGCACCATGCGTTGGCGCAGTCATGACAGCTGCCTCCGCACACTTTCCCACGCACACTGCCCCAGGCACACCCACCCACATGCATGTGCCCCCGCCCTCAGACACACGCCCCCCCACACCAATCCGTTTTGCGCAGTGCATTAGCGCAGTCACTACAGCTGCCCCTCGTGCACTGCCCCGCGCACGCTGCTCCGTGCACGCAAGCGCGCACACCTGCCTGCGGCAACCCGTTTTGCACGGTGCATCAACGCAGCTGCCTGCGGTGCCTGTGTACATTTCTCTTACGGGTGAGCGCAAGTGCTGGGGGGCGCGGGGGGGATGGCACGCACGTACTTTGCTTACATACCCCTGCCAGTCACAGCTGGGTGGGGGCCACGCGATGGTGCGTCTTTGTGCGCTCTGTGTGTGCGCTCGGCAGGCGTGGTGAGGTTAAGTAGTGCTCGCACACTCTGTGTGCGCTAGCAGCAGCTCACTCGCCCACGCCGCCTGCTACATCCCTCCACGGCGTGTTCCTGCTGCTGAGCAATTGCGAAGTGCCCTTGCGCTGTGCGTCAAGTAAAACGTGAGGTATGCATCGGACAGGAACTTCAAATAGATGTTGAAGTACTTTTAAAGTAGTGTCTTGGCTGGCATGCCGCCGCCCGCTAGTCACAGCTGGGTGAGGGCTGTGCCAATGATGCATTTACGTTGTCTTCCGCCCGCGCAGGCCAAGGAGCAGCTGGCGAAGGCCGCCCTGGCTGTGGACGTCCTGGAGGTATGCGCCGTGTGCCTGCAATGGCCAGTGCATCATGCAGACACAGCACGGCACGTGGCAAGCCTGCAAGGAACAAGCGCCTGCCTGCGCTTCATGTACATGTGGTCGGCCCCCACCACCATGACAAGACTTGACTGTAGGGAAATCGAAATCGAAACCATTCGTCTGTACTCGCGAGCGTCACCACAATCACCGTGTCAACCTCATCTAAAGTTTTAACCTTTACATGTCGCTTCCCTTTTGGCGACGACCCAGGGACTGCTTGAACAAATCTTCTTGCTACTGCCCCACTCTGGGTCTGTGCATGAATTCCCAGACTTTGTTGCACCTGACCCCAGTATTTCACCAGACAAAAATGGTGACTGCACAAATACCCAGCGCAATGCCGACCCCTCTGCCAAATGTGCCACTCCTGGCACACCCGCTCATGTCGCCAGCTGCGCTGTACCCACCCTGGGAGGGGGCACTCTCTGACAGGGGGGGGGGGGGGGGGCTGAACCCCGTGCTTGCGCAAACGATTGCGCAAATGATGGCATACATCATGGTAGCGATGGGTCGCAGCGTATACACCTCGCATTATACGCCGTGTGACATACCTCGAAGTATGCCCCCTCATCATCTTGTGATCTCCGTGCCTGCGTCATGGAGCAGATGGCAAACGATGGCGCGGAGAGGGCGCAGGCCGTGCGCCACCTGGAGGCGTGCCTGCGCGAGGCTTGCCAGCTCGGCGGCAGCATCACAATTGTGGCCGACAACGACGGTGAGGCTCGCATACCTGGATACCTGTCCAGTGCCCAAGTAGATACCCAAGTAGCTACTCGAGTCTGGTGAGGCATTGTGGTGCACACCGCCGGTGAGGCCCACATACCTGGGTACACATCTAGTGCCCAAGTAGACACGCAAGTAGCTACCCAGGTAAACCATTGTGGCGAACAACGGCAGTATGGCCCGCGTACCTGAGTACCCATCTAGTGCCCAGGCAGATACCCAGGTAGGTACCCAAGTAAAATACCCGGGTCCGGTGAGACATGGTGGCTGACAACGACGGTGAGGCCCGCATACCTGGGTACGCATCTAGTATCCAAGTAGATACCCAAGTAGCTACTCGGGGCATTGTGGCGCACAACGGCGGTGAGGCCCGCATACGTGGGTAACCGACTAGTGCCCAAGTATGTACTCAAGTAAATATCAAGTGGCTACCCAGGTCTAGTGAGGCCCGCAGTGTGTTACATGTCTGATAGCTATACCAGGGTACAAGCTACTGCCCAAGTAGCTACCCAAATAATTACCCAGGACAACAGCTGTGAGGCCTGCAGAGTATTTCACCCGTATGGTATTTGATAGCCGTACCTGGGCACCACCTATTGCCAAAGTAGCTACCCAATTAGCTACTTGGGTTTGGCAAAGTGGTTGCTGAAGTGATTACCCAGGTTCGGAGGCCCACACAGTGTTTCTGATTGCCGCACCTGGGCACCATATAGTGCCAAGTGGTTACCCAAGTAGTCGCCCGGGTCTGGTGCGGACCACAGACTAGTGGTTCACATGTCTGACAGCCACACTTCGAAACCATGGGTGCGCAAGTAACAGCAGTAGAGTAGCCACTGCCTTCACCGCTGCCATTGTTGCCGGTCCACCATACTGTGCTGCTCTTGCACATGTTTAGTCATTTTTTGCCAGGATTTGTGCTGACAGTGCTGCGCTCCCATGCCCATATTCCTCTGACTTTCCTGCCAGAATTTGAACTCAGCGTGCCGCGTCTCTCGTGCCCATTTCCCTACCATTTTTCGCCAGTCTGTGAGCTCGGCGTGATGGGCCGCGCGGGCTGGCGCGGTATTGTTTGCCGAAATTTCAGCTCAGCATCTCCGTTTTGCTCTCAGTTTTGCCAGAAATGCAGCTCACCGTCTCCGTTTTCCACCCATGTTTGCAAGAATTCAGCTCAGCGTCTCCTTTTTTTCTCTCTCATTTTCTGCCAGAATTCGAGCTCAGCGCCGCACAGCCGCGTGGGCTGGCGCCATATTTTTTTTTGCACAAGTTTCAGCTCAGCGCATGTCTCCGTTTTCCTGTCGTTTTCTGCCAGAATTCGAGCTCAGCGTGACGGAGCCGCGCGGGCTGGCGCCGCCCGCGGAGGCAGTGAGCGCGCGTGTGAACGCGGAGTACCGCCTAGCGCTAAGGCGGCTGCAGGGGCTCACCGCAGAGCAGATGGCCGCGTATGCGGATGGGGTCGAGGCCAGCGGCGGCACCAAAGATGACCACCTGGTACGCATTTATTTTTGAATTCATTCAGAAGTTAATATGGGAGACAAGTCACAAAGCCGCTATTGACAGCGTGCTGGATCTAGGTAGTTATTATGTATGTATAGGTCGCAACTTGGCATGTGCAGTAAACGACGACCAATGGCGCTGCTAGCAGATGGGCGCACATGCGATTGGGGTCGAGGCCAGCGGCAGCTCCGAAGATGACCACCTTGTGCGCATGATATGTGGACAAGAACACTTACAAAGTCGCCATTGAATATGTGTAGGATCTAGTTTGTTTTATGTAATGCTCACAGACTTGGCACGTGCAGTCAACAACAGGCAGTGCTGCTAGCAGATGGCCGCGTATGCGGATGGGGTCGAGGCCAGCGACGGCTCTGAAGACGACCGCCTGGTACGCTTCTTACAGATTACTTAGAAAGCCGTAATTGAGAGATGGTGACCACATGGTACGCATTGTTGTAAAAGAAAATGTACAAAGTGGCATTGTAAATGTGCTACATCTAGTAGAACAGGTGACCGCGTGTGCCGATGGGGTCGAGGCCAGCGGCGGCACTGAGGATGACCACCTGGTATGCCTTATATCACAGGAAACGTGCAGAAGCATCCATGTAAAAATGAAGCCTGGTTGAAAGATATATACTACTACGTAGTACATAAATCGGGTAGAAAACTGGCAGGTTGTTTACCCTGCGTGCGACGGTGTACTGTAGACGCGTAAGAGTGCCTGGCTGGTGTCAGTGGGGCATGCACCGCTGCCAGGTATGAGCTTGTTGTGTGGTCTTTGTTTGGCAACCTGTGGCAGCGACAATGGCCATTCAAATCTGACGTAAATTCAACCCCGTAATTGTTGATGAGGCAGTCGCAGTGTGCATGTTCAAGGAGGGCATGGCGGGCATGACCATCCTCTGGGCTTTTCAGCCCAGTATTTGTTGAGGAGGCAGTACTTACAAGGCACATCCTTTCTGAAGTACCACACACATCAGCAACACACATGCATGCCATGTGTTGAGAAGACCTAACGCACCGGCATGTAGCCGCCCTGCCACCCCGCCTTTGCCAACCACCTGCTCCGCCCCCACAACCGCCAACACACCCCACCATCCGCCCAACCTCACCCACACCACCCCCCCAACCCCCCCGTGCCCCCCGCCTCCCCCTTGTACCCCCCCGCACAGCTCCTGCACGCCGTCCTGCTCGCCATCGGCGCGCTGCGCCCCCCGCAGCCCACCACCGACAACACCAGCCCCGGCGCCGTCCCCGGCGATGCCGTGTCACCGGCGCTCCCCATGCTGCGCGACGGCGCCCTCCTCCACCGCGTGCGCCACCGCAAGGGCGGCCCCCTGGACGCGCACGCCGCCGTCGCCGCCGCCGCCGCCATCATCGCCTGCTGCCACCGCGGCCCCCTCGCCCTGGTCCCCACGGCGGCCTCCGCGTGCGCCATAGATGGCATCGGTGGCGGCGAGCCGCCCGCTGCCGGCGACAGGTCCACAACCTCCGCCGCCTCCGCTGGCGCCGCCGCTGGCAGCGGCGGCGGCGGCGGCGGCGGCGACGGCGGCGGTGGGGAGTGTGGTGACGGGGGAGAGGAGGTGGTGGGCGCGATGGTGCAGTGGCTGGAGGCGCTGACGTCCGCGCGCGCGGCGAGCGGCCCCTCGCCCGCCAAGCAGCTGCGAGAGCGTTGGCAGGCGGCGGTGATGCGCGCGCGGGGCGCGGCCACGGCGGCGCGTCTCGCGGCGCGGCGCAACGACACGCTGGTGCAGGAGGTGAGGAGTGGGGAGCGTGCGCCCGTGTGTTGGACTGTGTCTGCTGCAAATGGTGCGGAGTAGTGTGGCGGCAGCTGTGCCTCCCAGGCTGCTCCCATGCCTACTGCGCGTGCCTGGGCGTGCTGCCACCGCGCTCGCGCCGGCTGCGTCCCACTGCACACAAAGGGTGCCTTCGAGCAGGAGTCTTGACCAGTGTCCTTTTTGCGCAGAAGCACGTGAGCTTTGCGTGTGTCATTGTCCGCCATCGCCATTTTTTTCAGTTATGGCACGGGACTATGGCATGGGACTGCCCACACGCGCTCCCATGTAACATTTTGACTCCTGCAACCCTTGGTGGGGGGATGCCAAATGCTCAGCACCCGCCGCCGCCACCTACTTTCCACTGTTTGACGGCCGCCCTTGACGCAGGCGGCGCGCGCGCACCTGACCTTGGCCGCGGCTCATCACCACCACCGCGAGAATGTGGCTATGCTGGCGACGGCGCGTCTTGTGGGCAAGGTGGTGCAGGGGGGGCACACGCTCATCAGCTGGGCCGCGGCGTGCGGGCAGGTATTGTGCTGCTTGTGCGGTTTAGTGTGCGTAGTGGCACGCCCGTTCTAGGTGATATGACGGCATGTTACCTTGTCATTACCCCACATACTTCGAAGCAGATGATCTGTACGTAGGATATCAGTTGGTATGATGATGACACGCGCCCGTCAGCTGGGCCGCGGCGTGCGGCCAGGTATGGTGCTGCACTCGCGACTTGGGTGCGGGGACGGTAGTGGCACGCCCTTTCTAGGTAGTACTTCAGGTAGCATACTTTAAAAGTATTACGGCATGTTACCTTGTTTTTACCCTACATACTTCGAAGCACATAATCCACATGTACATGTAAAATACTATACATTGGTATGATGACGGCGCGCGCTCGTGAGCTGTGCCGCAGCGTGCGGACAGGTGACGGTGCTGCGCTCGCGTTTTTGGGTGCGGGCGGTAGTGGCACCCCCCTTCAGAGTACTGTAGTGTCATGCACTTCAGTAACAACACGTTAGCAGTATTAACACTACTAGTAGCACTACAGTACGGTATTGCTAGTGAAAGAAACCTAAAGGCTGCTAAGCCCAGATACTGCCGTGGCTGGGGCAAAATGCCAGGCCGAAGCCTGTGGGGT
>JAULBY010057349.1:0-10902 GCA_032358315.1 Ophiocytium majus
CCCCAGTGCAGACGCCCGCTTGATGGTAGATCCCCTCTCACAGCGGTCAAGAATGTTCGCGATCGCACCCAGGACCTGACCCAGTTCGAGCGCACGGTCGCTCATCTGGCGGATGCGCAGGTCCAGGTCCGCCTGTGAAAAAGTTGAAGTTGGAGTTGAAGTTGAGAGGGGGGGGTGAGTTGAAGTTTGTGTGTTAGCTCTAGAGTCAGGGTGGGGCTCATGTGCGCACAACCTACGAGCAGCCTAATCGGAGGTCCAGGTATGCCTGTGCAGCAGTGAAGTCGGCGGTGCGATGTGTAGACGTTTGTGCCGTAGGTCAGATTATGTGCGCACCGGTGCCAGCTACATGTGGCGTAACCGGGTGCGGCCGTAAAGTGGGTTAGATGCGTTGTAGGCGTTGCGGCTGCCACGCTCGGTACTCAGCCCGCTGAGCTGGCAGTCCCATCCGGACGTGCTCGGAGTACCCTTAGTGTGCGTGTAGCAACACCAGTAACACCGTATTCACTACTTCGTGTATTAGTATACAACCATGCACGGTATGGAGTGCAGAAGACAAGGCAAGTGCACAGGACACACCCGCACATGGTATGCGTCGCGGCTGCCGCGTTCCAACTCCTTCTGCAGTCCGCTGAGCTGGTTTATCCCATCCAGCACACAATACACAGCAAGAGTATACTTTGTGTAGGACCCAAATTATGTGCGCACCTGCACAAGGTAGGCGTCGCGGCTCCCGCGCTCCAACTCCTTCTGCAATCCGCTGAGCTGGTTATTCCCGTCCAAAACCTCATTGGACCTCGCCTTCACGTAGCCCGCGCACTCCTCCCTGAGAAAAAGCGGGGGGGGGCGAGAATTTTAGGAGGCATAATACTTGTGCTCAGCAGCCTGTGTACACATTCTTAGCGCTGTGCAAGCGCACTCCTCCCTGAGGAAAAAGCGGGGGGGGGGGGAGAATTTTAGGGGGCATAGTACGTGTTGGCAGCAACTCTTACCATTACACACACATGTACACATACCATATGTACACTCTATACTTCAAAGAACATATTATACATGTATATGTATGTAAACACTTCAGTATGTGCCGGTACTGGTGAATAGTGGTGGATCACGGCGTATAGCGTACTTTATACGTTATACAAAGTCCGGAGTATTTCTACGCCCAAAACGCGACATACGGGGTATTTGCCGTATAAATACGTGCATCTCTATCCGTTATACGCCATATTTACATACGTTATACGGCGTATAAAGCAAAAATTATACGCTCTGACCCATCACTACTAGTGAATAAATAAATGCACAATTGCAAGCTGTTGAGTGACTGCACCTGAGAGCCTCTGTTTCTGCCTCGTTGCGCGCCTGTTCGGCCGTCAGGGCGCCATTGGCGTCTCGCAGAGTCTTGAAGCGGTTCAGCAGGTCGTGAATCTCCGGGTAGTCATCCGTTGCCGTTTCCACCACCTGCGGCCATCGAAAATCGTGTACACATACTGCAGTATGTCAGCATCCCTGTGTGGTGGATATGTCCACATATATGTCAAAAGTTCAAAGATGTTGACTGAAGTATGTACTGCTACGCGTGTACGGCGAATCTGCGGGTGGTCATCCGTCGCCGCCTCCACCACCTGTGGAAATGGTGTAAAGTGGGACACCGCGCCGAAGGCTGAGCAGGTTTAGCACACGCGACACACCGCGCAGGCAGCACCCAATACTTCAGCAGCGCAACTTCAAGTCAAACTTCAAGTCAAAACATCCGTCGCCGCCTGCACCACCTGTGGAAACCGTGTACATACATGCACGAAAACCATCTGCATGGTAAATTAAAACAACCGTAAAGGATACTTCTTTGGTATGCATGCACACATGATACACGGGTGCTGTGTGCGCAACACAATATGGCATATGATACACATATGCCTGTCGATGACTTGCACGATAGCGGTGGTCCTGGTAGCGGCGGTGTGCCTCCAGCTGCTCCTTCAGCTTGACCTCCTTCTCCAGCTCCGCCATAACATTCCTATCTCAGACAATGGGTGCTATGTGCGCAGCATAACACTACTATAGTATCGCATATGATAGACTTTGAAGTATACTAGAAGAATGCCTGTTTATGACTTGCACGATAGAGGTGGTCCTGGTAGCGGCGGTGCGCCTCCAGCTGCTTCTTCAGCTTGACCTCCTTCTCAAGCTCCGCCAGGCCCTTGAGCTTTGCTATCTCCGATAATGGGTGCTATGTGCGCAGCATAATGTGGTACTACTGTAGTATATGATACTGAAGTAGTACTACTAGTAGTATATACTACGTAGTACTACTGTTTATGTACTACTATAGTATTCCTGCTTAGGACTCACACGATATAGGTAGTCTTGGTAGCGGCGGTGTGCCTCCAGCTGTTCCTTCAGCTTGACCTCCTTCTCAAGCTCTGCCAGGTACTGGGCCTTGAGCTTGGCAATCTCTGCCTCCTTCGCCTCCCGCTGCTTCCTCTCGTCCGCCGCACGCTTTATGGCGCGTGCACGCTTGTTTTCGTTCTCCTGCAACACCGCAGTACGTACACATGGACGCAGCATGTGAGTGTACTACTATGGCGGGTGACCTGCCCTGGCAGGTCGAGCCCTAGGTAGCCTGCTGGTACCCGCTAGCCCTTTCTGTGCTCATACACATACTTTGCCATGCATTTGCCAAGTGCCATGGCCACCAGTAACCGTGCGGGCATACGTGTCATGGGCTTGTGCACGCCCCCAAGTGAAAATAACTAAAACTACTAGTACATGCAGTATACATGGCATACATAAGCTGTACATAACGTATGGTGTTTATCTGTGCAAGCAGACACTCATGAGCACGATCTGCACAACAGACAGGCAGCACCATACAGCTCCTGCACCCTCACAGACGCCAGCTTCGCGCTGCGCTCCGTAGCCGACGCCACTTCCAAAACAACTACTTCCAAGGCAGTGCTAGCCCTTTCTCTGTTCGTACACATACTTCGCCATGCATTTGCCTTGGCACCCAACGGCCGTGCTGGTTTACATGACATGGCTCTTGCACGCCCACAAGTGCAAATAAATAGAACTACTGTAGTTATAATACATACTTCATTACCAAGTGTACACTTCAAGTGGAGTATACTACAGTAGTATATTAATGAGGGCTGCGTCCGACCACCAGCCATGGTGGCGCAACGGGTGGCCATCGGTCTATGAATGATCATCTAGTGCTCAGCAGCACCCCACCTGCAGAAACTTATTGAACTTGATGAGGGACTCTTGAAGTTCCAGGTCCTTCCGGCGCAGCGCCTCCTCGCGCCGCCGGAAGCCCTCCTCCCGCGCTGCATAGTCCTCCTTCTGCCCCTCCAGCGCTTCCTGGCGGACAAAATTAGGCCAAAAATAGGAAAGATATGGCCACAAACAACTCAAAAATGAGGCAGGGAGACCATGCAGCACTTCCTGGTGCACAGAAATGGGTAAAAAGTGGCCTTATACAAGGCAAAAATAAGCCAGAAAGGCAAGCCAGGCGCCGCACGCGCGGGCAGTCATGGAGGAGGAGCGCTTTCTGGTGGACTAAACAGGCCAAAAACAGAGCAAAAATAGGCCGTAAACTGGCAGAAAGCAAGCCGGGCGGCACAGGTTGAGTCAGAAGGGCAGGCCAGGTACGTGCAGTGTGATGGTGCAGTGCCTCTGTGGTAGTACTACTATGTGGCACTTCGAAGTATCCAAGACTGCTTCAAGGTTGCCGGTCCCGGCTTCACCTCTGCATGAACACTTCCAAAGCGATGGGCAGCATGAAATTCACAATCAAGGCGGCGAAATGACAGGTCGGCGCCCATCGTGTGTGTCATTTGCGTGGGCTAGGCTAGTGGGACGTGCCCTGAATGCGCTTACTAGTGCCTTTGTGGGCTGAGCAAGCCTGAGACTTCACTACACCTTCTGCCTGGTGCCGGACCATGTGCACACGCGCGATTGGACGTGGCAGGTCAACACAAGCTGCCAACACAACTGTTGCTGGGGACATACTGTCTGCAAAGTGGCAGCGAGCCGGCTACTCCCTTCTGCCCGAAACCTGCTGCAGCAAATGGCTACCGCCGCCACCAGCAGAGCTCACGTACTTGTACTTCGAACATCTGCCGCCGCTTCTCCAGCAGCCGAGTTGCGGGAGACACATGCTCCAGCGTCAGACCCTGTGGGAAGGAGCCCCTCATGGCGTGCTGCATGGCCGTCTTGGCTGGCTTGCGAGGGTTGCTGCGGGCCGTCAGGGGGGGCAGGCAGCACATCGGCACACCACCAACAGCGGCAGCATGCAGGGAAGGACGTGTGAGAGAGGGGCAAGGGGTGCCGTGGCAACAGCAGCAACACCTGCTGGTCTGGTGGTGGTGCCCCCCCCTGCCCCCCCCGCACCTGTAAGCATGAACAGCTGCGATCCGTGCCTCCTTGCGCAACGGTGCGACGCCTGCTACTGCACTGTCCGCTGCTGGTGCTGGTGCTGCCGGCACGGTTCGGCCGAACGGTCGCACATACCTGTCGATGCGCGCCATGGTGCCGTTCAGCCACCCTGCTGCTGCCCGCTCGCCACAACCTGCTTGCCCTAGGCACGGTGCTGCCGCTGACAGAGGTGCTTGCGTTGCCGCTCTGCTGCCCACAGCTCGCTCAAGGAATTTGACAGTTACACTTTCCGTTTCGCCTTTTTGTTTTCAACTTCAACTGCTTGAAGTTACCGCTGAGAGACCGGGTGAAAACCAGACCGATAGATCTAGCTAGACCAACAGCAGCAGCAGCAGCAGCAGCAGCAGCCAGCAGCAGCAGCAAGCAGAAATTCGCATCATGTGGCAGCATGTACCCATCGCAAGCCAGCCACGACCACTCTGTGCACTGCCACGCCAAACACGGCGCTGCAATGCAATGGCGTGTCAACTGAAGCAGTATGCAGTGGTGGTGCTTCGTGCAGCAGCAGCAGGCCACCACAAGACTCTCGAGACGCGGTCATTAGCAAACCACGTCGATGTAGGTGCAGACGAACAGGTGTGTGTGTGTGTGTCCAGAGCAGACATGCTCAGCAGCCGTGGACCAGTCCTGGGGAATGGTCCCCGAAGAACAGTCAGGAACAGTCACAGCAGCACAGTCCGAGCAGGGGAACTGCAACGAAGCAGCAGCAGAAAAAGCCCCGCGTGCGCGAGTCACAACAACCTACGTGTCACGGTGTAACACATCTTACACCGCACACACCGTACAGAATTTCGCATAGTGATGGGATGTTTTCGTGTTCTTATTGGGTTGGTTTCGGACATGCAACGTGGCATCGTCTGTCGTCAGCAGGGCACCTTGGGACAGCACTGAAACAGCCGGCTACCCGGTGCTTGGGCGCACAAAGCCACAACTGACAACTTCAACTTCAGAAAGTTGAAGTGTACGCACCAAAGACACGTGCTTTGACAGCAGCGCAGCGCCAACACAAAGTCACGGGTGTGCACTGCTGCAGCTACCGCCTCTGCCGTGCACCATACAGAAATGCACCAAAGGAAGCCGCATGGCACCCTTATGTACACAGCTACTGGCGCCGCCGGCACATAACCTCGGCATGGTAGGAGGGGGCAGTAGGGCAGTGTGTATGCACTCAGCTCGCCCCAGAGGCTGGTAGCATGTGGGTGAACGGATGGCGGTAGGCACGGACAAAAAGCGGTTCGAAAGAGGTCAATCCGTGGCTGCTGGGCTAATGCGCACTACTCAGTGAAGGAGGGCGGCGGTTTCAATGTGTCACGGGAAGATGGTGGCACGTGGGCTGTTGGAACAGCACCCAGTGTATGTGAGGTAGCAACTCCAGGTGGCGGTGTATCCCATGGCCGGCCACTCAAATGCTCCGCGCGCCACTCGACCTGGTAGCCGGCTCCCGTCGTGGTGGACCCCCCTGGTGCAGTGTGCAGCAGAAGATGCGAGCACTGCCGCCAGGCAAGCCCCCACTTGCAGGCCACAGTGGAGGTAGGGACTTCAGACGGCGGTACAACCTATGGCGGGCCGGCCTGCCCACTCGGACGCCCCGCTCGCCTCTCAACCTGGCTCCCGTTGTGGTCCGGTGGTGGTGCCCCCCCCCGGCGGTGGTGGTGTGTGCGGCAAAGTGTGAGCAGGCAAGCTACAGTGTATGGGAGTCTGCGCTCACGGGCGTCTTGGTTGTGGGGCTGGTTGTGGGCGCGGTTAGGGGAGTTCTGCCTGGAGAGTGCAGCGGGCCGGCCTCGCCTTGCACGAACTGCGTCACAAGGGAGACGGCGCACGGTGTGGCATGATAAGACATCTCACACCAAAGGCTGAGTAGTTTTTTGCCAGGGTAGTACTACAGTGCTTCAAGCATACCACTACTACTACTATAAAGTACTTGTTTCTACTATATAAATACTATATGAAAAGTGTGTGAGTGGGTTGTTTGGTTGGTCATGCTGTTGCCGCAAGAGAGAGAGCACGCGGCATGGTATTGCAACAGGGTGGCACCATGGCATGGTAGCCAGCGGACAATGAGTAGGCAGATTGGTGCGTGATGCACAACCCTTTACAATAGCACATGGCAAGGCAGCGAATGTACCTACAGACACCGGTGTATACACTTCATACCTCGATGTACAACTTGTACTTCTGAAGTACTACGTAGTACTACGCAGTGGTACGATTTGAGTAGGCAGCTTGTTTAGGGATGTACTCCATAGATTGGAGCATTTTTGGGCAAGAAACGGGCTGAATTGGTCTCTCCAACAAGGTGCAGACAGTACACGAGCACCAAATGCCACCCAAATACACCACGTGTGGACTTGTTTCGGCACACCCAAGCACTGATCAAAGAGCGTTCTCACGGTTGGTGTCCTCTGCAGCCGTGTTTTTTTTTTGTGCACCCCCACGGTTCGTTGTCCATGCTGGTGCCAGTTGCACACGTGCGTGCTGGCTAGTGGTGGGTCACAGCGTATAACGGATTTTATACATTAAACACAATGCGGCGTATTTCTACGCCCAAAAACGCGATATACGGCGTATTTGCCGTATGAATACGTTCATCTGTATACGTTATGCGGCGTATTTATATACGTTATACGGCGTATAATCCGAAAATTACACGCTGTGACCCGTCACTAGTGCTGGCATGCATGGCGGGGGCTCTCGCATGCCCACAAGTGCAAACCAATACAACTACTGCTATCAGGCTTCATTCATAACTCACCCCAGTATTTTCACAACTCACCCCAGTTTTTCTGTGAACGATGCCAGCGCAGCAGCATGGCCCCATACATACCACATGAGCACGCAGCAATGGCATCCATTGTAGGCTGAAATACTGTACACCTACCATATGGCATAGGTAAGGTGTGAATATATGCGCATGCCACTGTCAAGATACCCCAGCACATACAGAGGTACACTACCCTAGCAGAGAGAGTCTTGAGGCGGCTGACAGTAGCCAGAGCCTGATCCCAGGTAACAAATGCTGCTTACTAGCACTTGTGCTTATTGTTCAGATAACTTTATGCGCTCGTGTGCAGTGTGCACTGCCGGGCGTGTGCCATCGTCGCAAGCGCGCCGGCATGCATGGCATAGGCTCTTGCACACTCGTACAGTACACATCCGAAGTATGTGTATTACTCGGAAGCATCCCTAGCCCTAAAGGGTACTCACCGGCGCGTGTAGGGTGTGGGCCACTGGTTCTGATCAAGTGGATAGATCACCACACAGGCTTCGGCCTGGCTTTCTGCCCCAGCCACGGGAGTAGTCCGGGCTCAGTCACCTTTTTGGTTTCTTTCACATATCAATAAAACTACCGCTAATACCACTCTACTGTTGCTGCGTAGTTTTTTCTTTTTCTCCAGCAGGCGGGATGGTTGGTGGAAGCAACGCTCAGCTGACCTTGGGACGCACAATCCAGGTATACGGCGCACGCAAGGTGTACATATGGTGCATGTCACCTCTCCTCCTTTGCACATAGAGGTACACCAACTAGCGGAGAGCGCTGAGGCAAGTGACTTTTTGATTATTTTTATTTTATTTTATTTTAGCCATTAGCCAGATAGCTTGTCACGCTCATGATCTGAAGGTCCTAGGTTCAAATCCTGGTCTCACCAGTGATTGGTAATAAATACCGTACTTTGGATCGGAGAGCATTTCCAGCTTTACAAATTTATTTTCTTTCTGTCCTATTCTTTTTGTCAATTCTCTACCAAGACCAGAGCCTGGTCCCAGGTGACTCGTGCTGCTACTACGACATGATACTGCCGTGGCGCTGTGTTACTGCACAGTGTTCGTTCTTTTCTCCAGCAGGGCTTATGGTTGGTGGGAGCGTGCCAGCATGCATGGCATAGGCTCTTGCACGCTTTCAAGTGCATATAATTGAAAGTACTTCAGAAGTAATACTCGTGCTACTCTACTGTTGGTGCGTCGGTTTTGTTGGTTCCAGCCTGCCTGATGTTTGGTGGGAGCAACGCTGAGCTCACCTTGTGACGCATTATCTTGGCGAAGGGTAGGTACGTCCGCCTGCAAAGAACTGCAGGGGGGGGGGTGAGCAGTAGGGTTGTACAAAAAAGTATATGAGCAAGCCACACACGCCATATACTGAGTGTATTATGGCGTACAGGGTGAATATGAAAAAGAACTACTGATAGTACCAGCTTGGCGCAGGCGTTGTGGGTGATGTCTGCTGCCCTTTCATGGTGGCTGGCCCAGCATGACAGTCATTGCACATGTTTTGACAAGAAAACAACGTGCATACTGCATATACCTCAAGTAGTCACTGTTGTGCAACCGTAGTGAGCAGCGCACACGTGCACACTAGCGTCAGCAAGTGGCGGCGCGTGTGCATGTACACCTAGTGCTCTGGCAACATGCCAGGCTTCCCTTAGAGTACGCACAGTGCTGAGCAATGCCAGCGTTTTGCTACCTATCTGATCCCTTTTTCTGGTCTTGCGCACCGTGTGCGAAGGGCTTTCCGCGCCCTAAGCGGAGTTTAATTAGAGTACACCGGCCCATACCCATCCCCACATGCTCACTTCTGTGTTGCGCGATATTGCCGGCTCGCAACAGGGGACTGCACGCTAGTATACAGTGCACGCATATGGTGCTTCAAGTGTATACTACGAAGTACTACGCAGTACTATTTTATCGACTGCACGTACGTGCTACTTCGAAGTATATGTGTACATACTAGGCGGGCTGTAAACATCATCTGGAGTACAATTCATGTTTGGGGGGCCTCACCTACCATGGCGATGACTTTTACGATTGCGACGCAGGCGCCATGCTACTATACTTTGATGTATACTTCAGTAGTATTTCCTGCGAATAAATGAATTCATGTGGTACTTGAAGTACTACTACTAGTAGTATGTACCTATTTACTTCAGAAGTATCTCTTATGTAGTACTGTATACTACTGTAGTATGTATACTAGGCGGCTTGTAAAACATGTCATTCGAAGTGCAGTCCACTTTCTGTGGGTCTCACCTGCCATGGCGACGACCTTCACGACGGCGACAAAGAAGAACACACCCTGCACGGAAGTCGTGGGCGGACAAGCACGAGGACGCGTTGTGGTAAGCGACGGCAGCCTGCCGCCACCGGCCACTAAGACGCCTACACCTGGCCGCTGTGCAAGTGGCATTCTGCGTTCGGAAGGAAATTGCTGTTCAAGTTTGTTCCGCAGCTTTTGTGGGCACGTAGGCGGCAGTAGATGGCAGCAGCTCACTTCCTGCGGGGAAGAGCGAGGGGCAGCATGCCGCCCCCGGCCACTAAGGCGCCTACACCTGTCCGGTGTGCACGTGGCACTGTGCGGTCCAGGAGGACAATGAATCCCACCCCTGAAGGCTAAGCACTTTCCACGTGCGTACGCAAATGACCCCACAGGCTTCGACCTGGCACTGTTCCCCCTGCCACGGCAGTATCTGGGCTTAGCGACCTTTTAAGTTTCTTTCACACACGCAGTGCGCGGGCAGCCGGCACTTGCTGCGAGGCACAGCGGCGGTGCTGCACGCGCACGCAGGCTGCGCCGACAGCCCGCCTGCTGGCAACTCGCCGACCCAGGTAGGGGGCAGGCTGGCGCGTGGTTGCCGGCATTAATTGTGTGTGTGCCATGTACAAAAAGCTCAGCTGTGCGGCATAACACAGGCAGTCAGTACTGCAATGTTCACCATGGCGGGATCGTGCACCACCAAGAAGTCGGGTGTTGATGCATTCCAGCTGCAACACAACACAGCATTTTGAACCTAATTGTTGAAGATGCAGTTCAGAGGTGCAAACTTGGGGCACATGCTGCTTGTACAAGTGGCAGTGGTGGGCAGAAGGGGCTCAGCTGCCGCCCAGCACACGGAATTTACTTCAACTCCAACTTCAAACAGCCACTGCTGTGCCCGCCGGCCGCCGCAGGGCAGGCCGCGGTGCCGGCCCCCCCATAGATCATGTAGTATTGCTGGTGCACGAATGCCCTCATGTCTCTATGACTGATATACAAACTTTGAACTAGAGTGGTAGTTAGCTGCGTGCACACGGCGGCCTGCACACCTGCCACACGAAGCTGGCTCGCAGCGTCGGGGACACCTTGCTGTATGGGATGCCCTGCAGCGCATACATGCCAGCACGGAAACGAGCATGCAAAAAGGATGTCACAGCCGGTCAGTGCTGGCGCAGCTCCATCATGTCACGAGTACTTCAAGTGCGACTTCAAAATTCAAGTGGTGCGCGTGGGAGCTCTGGTGCCACGCGGTGCTGGTGGTACTGTTGTGGCCACTGCGGTACGAGGTGTGCTTCACTAAACTCGGCTTAGGGCACAAAACCCATGTGCACATGGTGTGCGCGACTGCAAAAGCACGAGCAAGTGTGATGTGAAAGAAACCAAAAAGGTGACTGAGCCCAGGTACTCCCGTGGCTGGGGCAGAAAGCCAGGCCGAAGCC
>JAULBY010057360.1:0-10900 GCA_032358315.1 Ophiocytium majus
CAGACAGAGCCATTGCCATCCGTAGAGGACAGCAAAAAGACCGAGCCAGAATCCTCAACGAAATCGGTGCAGCGCAAGCCAAAATCGCCAAGTACAACGAAGAGCGTGCGCCAATCGCCAGCGAAGTCCGCAAAGTCGAAGCAGAAGTCGGACCAATAAAGTATATTGCTGCATTGATATATGGTGATAATGTAGATGAGAACATGCTTGAGAAATCAGTTCGCATTGTCACCATATTAATCGTTATGGTATTTGACCCATTGGCAGTTTTATTATTAATTGCTGCTAACTGGAATCTTAAGCATACTGGTGGAAGAAAGTGGAATGAGTTCTTTCAAAAACCACCTGCTGAAGAATTTCCAGAAGTTAAAGAAGTTAGACTTAATGACGAAATAAAGGTAGATGAACCAAGCACAGTTCCTGCGTTTGATCATATTACCCAACATCTTACGAAAGAGCAACTAGAAACAACTGTTGTTCCAGAAGAGATTAAAAAAGAAGTTAATGAGTTATTAGAGTCAGAAATCCCAGAAATTACTGTAGATGAAGAACCTACAAAAGATTGGGAACCAGAACTCTACAAACGAGTTCAGAAGAAGATTGAGTACGATTCAGCTGGAAGAAGAATTACCCCAGTAACTGAAGAAGAACTTAGTCCTCCATCGAAGACACAATCGTTCTTGGATAAAGTCCAGAGCGTGTTTTCATCTCCAGGTGTAACAGTGAAAACCATTGAAAAAGAAGTAGATGAATTGCAAAAGAAGTAGTCGGATAACCGACTTCTCCTAAATAAAATTAGATGTGAGTATTACTTCTTGATGTAACCCGCATAATAACAACAATAAAAGGTTTAAGATGATTAAAAAGATCGCTACAGCGGTGCTTTTTGTCATGACTACATCAATTACAATGGCTGAACCCATTGTAACCGACTCGACTAGTAGAAGCACAACAGACTCTACTTCAAATAGCACTACAACAGTAAAATCCCCTCCACCAACAGCAGTTGCGCCTGCAATTACAGTCATCAATTCTGATGTTTGTGCAGTAGCTGCATCTGGAGCAGTTCAAACACAAATTCTTGGTATCTCCATGGGTGGTACTATGGTAGATAAAAACTGCGAACGACTAAAATTAGCTCGTGGTGTATATGATATGGGTATGAAAGTAGCAGCAGTTGCTATCATGTGTCAAGACGAACGAGTGTTCTCTGCCATGATGAATGCTGGTACACCATGTCCAGTTGATGGTAAGATTGGTGAATCTGCCAAAGAAATTTGGTCATCAAATCCAGAAAGACAGCCACAGAAAGTTAAGAGCAAGGACTAACCAATGAAGTTAGTCCAGTTTCTTACTGCTGTTTTAATGGCAGGGTTTATATCCAGCCATGTCAACGCACAAGTAAATGTCACTGGAGTTACGACTTCTCCAAACCTTGTTAATATAAACAATCAACAAGGCACAGGATGGGTTGGAACAGTACCATATACTGGAACTGGTGGTGGATATTCTGGTGGTTCAACTCCTGGATATAATTCCACTACCAATACAATCCACTTTGGCTACACCCAAAATACTGCTCATTATACCTACGCATTAAACCAAGCATTGCGTGATAGCGGTATGACAATCACTGGGTATAACTACTCATGGAATTATTTAAATCAAGGTGAGTTTTCTGGAAATTTATCAGCATTAGTAAACTTTACTGGAACTAATGGTGCTTCCTTCCATAACAAATCTTGGACTCTTGGACCAACTACTGACTGGACAACTGTTAGTGGCACAGAGAACTTTGGCACTAATGGAATGGCAGTCGCAAGTATTGCTAACTTCTCTCTAAGTTTCACAGGTAAAGATTCTCGCTTTTGGGCTGGTTACTATGGTCCACAAGTTAAGGATCCATCAATTTCTCTCAATTACACAATTGATCCTTGTGTAGCAAATCCTCTTTATTCTCCAAGCTGTTCTGGTTATAGTAATGTTATTAATAGCCAGACCATTGCTGCACAAAGCTATGCTATCAATCAAGCACTAAACATCTCAGGTGCTGGCGCAAAGATTAATGGATTTGAATATGGTTACAACTACTATGTTGGTGGTGATTATTGCCACTTCGGTTTTATAATTTGCCTTGACTGGAGACCATCTTCGATGGATGTCAATGTCAATGTGACATCAAACACTGGATCAACTCTTTATTCAGCAACCCACAATCATGGTTCAAATACTAGTGGAACTCCAAGTTATAGCTATGTATTCCCATCTCAAAGATCCTTGGCATCGATGGGTGACTTTTCATTATCAACTAATGAAATTGGCACTACAGCATTGTATAGTAGCTGGAGCAAATGGCAGTATACACCAGACCCATGTGTAGCAAATCCTCTGTCCTCAACGACATGCGAGGGTTATCAAGCAGCATACTTTACTCAACAGTGCACTGCTAATCCACTTTACAACTCTGCATGTCCAGGTTATGCAGAGGCATTGTATAATCAGCAGTGTTCAGCTAATCCATTATCTTATCCTTCATGTCCAGGTTATGCTTCTGCGTATTTAAACTATCAATGTTCTATCAATCCATTGTACAGTACGACATGTGCTGGATATGAGCAAGCGTATTTAAATGCGCAATGTATTAAAGACTCTTTATACAGTAACAAGTGTGAAGGATATGCTACTGCGTATGCAATTAAAAACTTGATCACATTCTCAGACTCAACTGTGTCATCATCTGTTAATGGCGCATTGTCAGATACTGCTGCTACTAAAGCGAATGATCCAGCAACAACTAAAGTCGCAGTCAATACTGTAACAACAAGTATTAATACAGATGGTTCAGTTTCAACAGGTGTATCAGCCACTGGTGACACCAATGTGGATAAAGCAATTACTGCAAAAGCATCAACAACCAATACTTCACCAGCTGCAGCAGTTCAGTTAGCACCACCTCCACCTGCGCCACAACAACAAATGGCTCAGAACGAACCAAAGGGTGGCGACAAACCTGAACCAAAAGGTGGAAACAAACAAGAGGATAAAAAAGATGATGCTCCGAAAGGCTCTGGAGGCAATTCTCCGTCACAGAATACTGGTACTGCTCAAGCGTCATCTGATAAACCAGCAGCACCAACTACTCGTCAAGCAATCCAAGAACGAAGAGAAGCTGCAGCAAAAGCAGAAGCAGTAGAAAAAGGTAAGAATCTTGCCAATGAAATGGGTAAGGCATCTGACCTAGAAGCACAGAAGGCAGTTCAGAATGTAGTAATTCAAGCAATGGGGTTTACTCCTGGATTTGATGCTTATAGCAAACAGATAATTGTACAACAACAGTTCTATAAACCATATCAAGTTTATGGAAACCAAAAAACTATTGACAATCGTAGTGCCTTAAGAATGTTCGGAGGCACTGATTCATTACATCAACAAATGATTGAATCTCAATATAATAAAGGAAACTGAAATGGCAGTGCAAATCGCTCCAATATGTAAGGTTCCAAATTGTACACACGATTCACAAATATTATCTAAAGTAGGTGATGATGTTCGTTATATGACTACTTGCTCGAAGCATTGGAATGATTTAATTCCAGAAGAAGTTAAAGTTTTATTAAAAGGAATCCCAAATGGCTGAAGAAATTAAAGATGTCAACGCAAAGATTGACGATGCCGAAAAAGCTGTAAAGAAATACGCAAGTGCAGACACAGTAATTAGTATTGGTGGATATGAATTCACACCAGCTAAGTTAATGGTCGCATTCACATTGGTCTCCTCACTGCTTGGTGGTCTGTATGGTACTTTCGAAGTATACAAAGACTACATGAGTATGAAAAAGAAAATTGCTGAGTATGTCACACCAGACTTAACTGAACTATACAGTAAGATGGAAGTTCTGGATGCAAACACTAGCAAGATGACTGAGTACACTAACAACATCAAGAATGATTTGAAGCAGGATGTTCGAAGAGTTGAGAGTGTCGTTGAGAACATGGAAAGATCTACAAAGTCTAGTCAGAGAGAAACTGATCAGGCAATTAAAGAAATTAAGAAAGAATCTGACACTACACTAAAAGAAGTTCGTAGATATAGTGATCAGAGCGTGAAAGAAGTAACACAAGAGCTAGTTAAAAACCAAAAAGAAACAACAGCGGAAATCCGTGCGTTGAGAAGCGAAGTTGATATGAAGATTAAAAAAGCATTGGACAATCCTCTATCACAATAAGGAAAATGTAGTATGTCAGAAGAAATTAAAAGTGTTGACGCAAAAGTTGACGAGTTAGAAGCAGCAGCAAAGAAGTACGCTAGTAAAGATACAGTTATTGCAATCGGTGGCTATGAGTTCACTCCAGCCAAACTGATGGTTGCATTCACAATCGTGTCATCTGTTCTTGGTGGTCTCTATGGAACATTTGAAGTCTATAAAGACTATCAGGGTATGAAGAAAAAGATTGCGGAATATGTTTCTCCTGATCTATCAGAGTTGAACAAGAAAATGGAAATCACTATGCAAAACTCTGAGAAGTCTGTTCAGTATACTCAAGATATTAAGAACGACTTAAAGCAGGATGTCCGTAGATTAGAGAAGGTAGTCGAGCAGGTAGAACGAGATGGCAAGCAACTAAATCGTGAAGTCGATCAAGATATGCGTGCAATCCGCAAAGAAATAGACAGTAAGATCCAAAAAGCGTTAGATAACCCTCTGGCTAAATAAACTTGTTGACATTATAATTATAACAAAGGATCAACATGAGAGATAAATACCTATTCAGTGCTTTGGGCATTTTATTACTTGTTCCAATTGGTTTTGCGGTTTTTAGTCAGGAATCATTTAGATATCCTTGCCAAGATCCAGGAAATTGGGAAAAGCCAATGTGTCAAAAGCCACTATGCGATGTGACTAGAACATGCGTAGAACATGTATTCAAGGGACAGCGAGATCCAAGACTTGGACCACCTCCAGAAGCCCAGAATATATTAGCAGGGCAACAACTACAACAATCTTTACCAGTGAAGGAATGCAAGTAATGGATAATTTAATGTATACAGAAGAGCAGTTAATGGCTCGTCTCAAGTTTTTTATTGGTGTTTGTTTATCATTCACTTTAGTTGGAATCGTATTCGTAGTGTTGTACTCACTAATCTTCGTGACACAGCCACTGAATGCTATTTCTCCTATCGACCAGAAATTCTTTGAATTGATTGTTCCTATCGCTACATTTTTGACTGGTACTCTATCAGGCATTATGTTGAGTGGTGGTGATAAAGATGCGCAGAAAGAAGCACTAAAGGCTGCAAATGCAGGATGGAATAAACCACCAGCACCTACACCATCAACACCTAGCCCATCTCCAGTTGGTGGAATGCCAAGACCATCGATGCCAATGGGTATGGGAATGGGTATGGCTCCATCAGTTTCACCACTAGCAAATGCAACTACAATGCCAGTGTATGAAGCAGGTGATCCGACTTTCAGAAATAGTAGAAACGACTAATTATGAACTGGTTAAACAGTATGTTATCTGATGGTGTCAATAGAACTGTCAGCAGCAAACGAGTCATAACACTATTGGCATTTTTATTGTGTGCCTATGGGTTCGTTGCTGACATCCATGGATATAAGGTAACCACTGCTCTATTCGATTCAATGATTTATCTTGTGATCGCAGGGTTGGGGTTCACCGCATCAGAGAAGTTTGCTAAGAAAGAATAATTATGTATCAATATAAATGCAAAATTAATAAAGTTCTTGATGGTGATACTGTTGACATTGATTTGGATTTAGGATTCAATATTGTATTAGTAAATCAGCGTGTTCGTATGGCTGGAGTTGATACACCTGAATCTAGAACTACAAATAAAGAAGAAAAAACAAGAGGTCTTTTATCTAAAAAGAAATTAGCTGAAAAGTTACCTGTTGGTTCATGGCAGATTATCGAGACGCAAAGATCAGATAATAATGATGATAAGTTTGGTAGAATTCTTGGAGTGTTTATTCTTGAAGATGGAACAAAGGTAAATGATTGGTTGATTCAAAACAATTATGCTGTTCCATACAAGGGAGAAAACAAGGAATTAACGCAGGATGAACATCAAGCCAATAAGAAAATCCTAATGGAGCGTGGCGAATTGTAGGATAACCCCACGACCTGTAGGGTTATTCCCTCCTCGAGACCCCTGTAGATACAGGGGTTTTTTATTTCCAGAAAGTGCTTGTCTTTAATTGCAATTTACTGTATAATAAGTGTATGAAAAATGAAAATGTGATTAAAAAGTTAGGTGCTCTTAGTGGTTGGTTAGGAATGGTACTGATTCATGGTGCCACTCTCCCAACGACTCTTGGAGTGATTTTAGGTTATTCAAGCAATGTTCCACCAGTAAGCATGGTGATTCTTGTTTGGTCTGGTTTGATGTTGTTCTTGTTTAGAGCAATCGTGCAAAAAGATACGCTGTATATCGTATCAAATGCAGTCGGTTTCTTCTTCAACAGCATCTTGTTGGCTTTGATAGTTTTTAAATAAGGATTTATTATGAAATATCTTGTTGTTGTGAATGGCGTTTCGTTTTACACTTCTGCTGCAGCCATCAAGCGTGGTGTGGGTAACTCGGTAAACGTGAATACTGTGGTGCGTCAACTGTTTGAAAATATGTTCAATGGCATCGGTATCGGTTCAACCATGTCGATCTATGACCATAAAATGAATCGTGTTTCTTATGATGTTCAAATTTCAAAGGTATAATTATGAGTAAAATGGCTGAGTTATGTATGGATATTGAAGACTTGTTGGCAGAAGGAATGTCACCAAAGTTTATCGCAGTGACACTGAATGTTCCAATTGAAATGGTTTATGATACCATCGAACAAATTCAGTGTTTGGAGTTGGAAAAGCAGTATGAAATGATGTCGTATGCCGACGAAGTGGCAAATGACGATGCACAATATTATGGAGCGTGATATGAATTACAAAGAAGCAAGAGAAGCCAGTAAAATTTATGATCAAAGACATGGATCATTTTGGGATCGTGGATCTGCTGATTCTTACTATGGTCGTCCACGCACCCCACATCGTGGTGGTGTAGGTGGTGACTCTGGTCCAAGAATTGACGCAGTGACTGACGCAGAGTTGGAAGCATACCACGCTGGTTACGATTATAATGAAGAATATGGAGATAAAAAGAGTTATGAATAAATTTGCAGTAAATAGAATGAAGACAGCACGACAGGAAGAAATTATGCTTATCTGTCAAGAGGAATGTGCTGAAGTTGCGCAAGCGATAAGTAAGGTATTCCGATTCGGAGTTGATGGTGAACACTTGGGTGCAACCAATCGTGAACGACTGGAAGAAGAAATTGGTGATTTGCTTTGCATGATTGAAATGATGACTGAAGAAGAAATCATTGATGCTGGCGCAGTTGCAAAAGCAGCACAAGCCAAGCGAACTAAGTTAGCCAAGTGGTCTAACATTAAGGAAATGGTATGATTCAAATAGAAAACCTAACCGAGTATCAGGTTGAGATGCTAGACCATATGTGGTCATTAGAATCATTTGAAGAATATGAGGAATGGTATAATCTATTAGATGACGAAGACCAGCGACTTGCAGACAGTTTGCAACAAATGATCATCATGGAAGAAATGGAACCGATGCTTGTAAATTGCATCGAAGCAAAAGAAGTATTAAAGAAATTTGCCTTGTAAGGAAAGATCGTGTATAATAAACGAATGAAACCTAGAGATCCAATAGCAAAGGATTTGCGCACTCCCAAATACCGCATGCGTGTAGTTGAGAGTAAGGTTCAGTACATTCGTCAACCAAAGCACAGAAAGGCAGACCATGGACTTGGAGTATGAACTTTATCGAGAAGGTTTAACAAGGACTATTACAATCAAAGAGCATAATGTAAACACAACTTATGCAACAGTGGAATTCACAGTCAAGAATAAACTTGTCGATGACAAGGGTAAAGTAATTATTGATGGTGGTCATACTTGTTTCTTTGATCCAAAAGAATTTAAGGAATTCTTTACACCTATTATTAATGAATTGAAAGTGAGATTAGATAATGCAGACAGTATTCAAAACGGATAAAGAGTTTGACGAATTTAAAACATGGACTCTAGGAATCCTACATGACGACAAAACAAAAGATTTGTGTGTTACTTTTACCAAAAAAGATGGTACAGTTAGAGATATGCGATGTACTCTCTGTGAAGGACGAATTCCAGCAGACAAACAACCAAAGACAGAAGGATCCACTACCACGGATTCTGGATCCGCAGTTCGTGTCTTCGATACAGAAAAGCAAGAGTGGAGATCCTTCCGATGGGACTCCGTAACGAAAGTGAGTTTTGAATTATGAAATACTTAATTATTATTGCAATTGTATTAGCAGTTGCTATCTTGATGCCAGTCGCAACGATCTGGTCTTTAAATACATTATTCCCAGCATTAGCAATTCCCTTGACATTTGACACATGGTGTGCTGCATTGATTCTTGGTGGTGTTGCTGGTGGTGGTTTTATTAGGAGCAATAAATGAATTACGCATTAACACCTGAACAGAAAAAAGATTTACAAGGTGCTATTCAAGAGATTAGCAACTCAATGATTCGTACTGAGGCAGAACGAGATCTCATTCGTGAGATCGTTAAAGAACAATCTGATACATTGCAAATTCCAAAGAAAGTTATTTCCAAGATTGCAAAGACTTACCATAAGCAGAATCTCGCACAGGAAGTTGCAGACCACGAGGACTTCGTGGAGCTATACGAGAAAATCACTGCAAAATAGTGCTTGACATTAATTGCATTTTGCGGTATAATAGATATTATATTATGGAGGTTACAAACCTATGGCTGTGAATACTGCAAAACGACGTGCAAAGAATCAAGCAATTCTTGCATCACAAAAGAAGTTCGAACCAACAATCGACCAGCTGGACTTTACGACCAGTCTGAGTCGTGCGTTGGGTTATTATTCTGTACACACTGGTGTAAAAGAACAGAAACTGTTTGCGATTGAATTCTTTTCAAAGAAAGAACCAAAGATCGCCAAGCAACTCAAGAAACTCCCCGACTACCGATTCAGTACATTTGGTTCACTGTGTCGTCTCATGACAAATGAGCAGACAGACTTGAAGCAATTGTCTGACTACAGCCCATTTTTCACTAACACGCTGAAGAGTATGTTAGAAGATTCTCAGAAAGTTATTGAGAAGATTGAGATTGAAAAAGATCCAACACCTGTAGTTAGTATTCAAGACCGAATGGAAGAGAAAGCACATGAACTTGCTTCAGAGATTGAGGGTGCGATTGATGACTTTGTTACCAGCGGATGCAAGAGTACATTTTCAACGAAGAATTACCTTCTTTCTAATCAAGTGGCTGGACCCATTGCTAAACGCATTGGAGAATTATTTGTTGGTAATGCCCAAGAAATTCGTGAAGCGATTGAGGGAGAAGATGAGCAACTGGTAGAAGGTTACTCACATCTCACCAAACGAGAACTAAAGAAGTTTGCCGAGTTCTTGGAAGGAATTATCAGTGACTGCCAACAACAAGTGCAGACTGCTAAAGCGAATCGTGCTCCACGAAAGCGTAAGCCACAACCAGCAAGCAAAGTGGTTGCCAAGATGAAGTACATGAAAGAATTTGCTGACTTGAATCTTAAGTCAATCAAACCAGAGACGATTGTTGGATCGTCTGAAGTATGGGTATACAACACCAAGTATCGTAAGATAACTGTTTACAAAGCAATCAATGATGTGCTTACAGTTAAGGGTACTACAATTATCGGATTCGATATCAAAGAATCCAAAACACAGATGTTGCGCAAACCAGATGTATTCTTTAAGGGATTGACATTGGGTAAGCGACCATTGAATGGTGCAATGAAACCATTAACCACTACGGTAACTGTACCGAATGGTCGTGTCAATGAAGAATGTATTTTGCTGGGAGCATTTTAATATGATATTAGTTGATTATAGTCAGGTGGCACTTGCTGCCATCCTTACCTTCCAGCGTGAGTTGAAAGGTACAGAGTCTGAAGTGAAGAATCTTATTCGTCATGTGACTCTGTCCACTCTTAAATCATACAAGAAAAAGTATGGTAAAGATTACGGAGAGTTGGTCATCTGTTGCGATGGTCGTAAGTACTGGCGCAAGGAATTCTTTGAGTACTACAAAGGTATGCGTAAGACTAATCGAGATAAATCAGATCTCGATTGGAAGTTGATCTTTGATACGCTGTCAGAAATGCGTAGTGACCTTGCCACATACTTTCCATATCGAGTGATTCATGTGGATCGTGCAGAAGCAGACGACATCATTGCAGTTATGACAAAGTATCTGCAGGAGAATCAACTAGTCCAAGAAGGATTGGTTGAAGAGTCACAGAAGGTTTTGATTCTATCCTCTGATAAAGACTTCAAGCAGTTGCAGTTGTACCCTAATGTAAAGCAGTGGTCTCCAATGCAGAAGAAATATATCACTGCAACTCATAAAGAAATCATTGAGCATAAGATCGAGCATATCGTTAAGGGTGATACTGGTGATGGTGTTCCAAACATCCTGAGTAAAGACAATGTGTTCATGGAAGGTGAACGACAAAAGCCAATGAGTGCTAAACGACTCCAAGAGTTCTTTGACAATGGATTCACTGCTTGTAAGAATGACGAGGAACGACGCAATTGGCATCGTAACGCAACTCTGGTAGACTTCGATTTCATTCCTCCAGATGTCTCGGAAGATATTATTAAAGCATACATAAATACACAACCGAGTGGTGATAAGATGGCTATCATGAATTATTTGATTGAGCATCGTTGCCGTTTACTATTAGACGAACTAGAGGATTTTTAATGAAACAATATTTGACCGAGATGCTTAAAGAGATC
>JAULBY010057371.1:0-10900 GCA_032358315.1 Ophiocytium majus
CCGCCGGTAGGGGCCGTCACCCTGGGGTGACCCGTGCAAGGGGGTGAACAAAGCAAAGACCTGCGCCTACCCAGGGCAGCAAGGCTCGCATCTACATTTACATACAGCACTTGAGAACTGGCCACAGCATTTTAGCAACGCCAGGCATGCTGCTCAGCAGAACTGCAACCTAGGGTTTCAGAGCTCGGCAATGCCCTGCGTATCCAGCTTGGTCTCACAGGACTGCGCACACACACGGCAGCCCACATCCAGCGCTGAGCGGTGCATGCCAGGGGTGCTGCTGCTCAGCACAAGCCCCATTTACTTTTACCACTGAAATATGCAGTTATTTCAAGGAGTACTTCAAGAACTATTTGCCAGCACAGCACTGCTTCTGTGCATCCAGCTCGGCCAGCTTGGCCTCGAACGACGGCAGGCGCTACAAATGGGAGCAGCAAAGCGCCCGCAGACCAACGCCACGCAAGCTGCTCAGCACAAGCCCATTTTTGATCTAAGCTTTTCAAAGCACGGCGCTGCCCCCCTGCGCGTCCAGCTTGGCCTCAAAGGACTGCGCACACGCAACAGCACAAATTTAGCGCTGAGCAGTGACTACCAGGGGTGCTGCTGCTCAGCACAAGTCCTATTTGAAGAGGTACTCCAAGAAGTTTTTGACAGCACGGCACTGCTTCTACATGACACCGTCGACCAGACTGCAAATGTTTAAAAAAAGCAGAGGCACGCGTGCATCGGTGCTCAGTTAGCAGATGCGAAGTTTCCACCTCAACAGAGGTCCTGTTCCGCAGCACGGCGTTTGCTCCTGTGCTCACACACAACCGCAGGCGCAGCCAAAACTGAGCACATGACTCCGTGCTCAGCAGCAAAAATCAGGGGTGTGCTGCTCAGCACAAGGCCTGGCTTGCAGCACCGCAGCTCTAGAGCCACACTCGTCAGGAAAGGTCAGGTGTGCTGCCGCAGGTGCTCACAACGCCAACTTATGGTTGAAGTTATAGTTGAAGTTTACCTCGAGTTGTACTCAAAGCTATTACTGAAGTTTACCTCAATTTGTCCTTGAATCTGTATTTGAGTCTTTGCTCAAGTTATGCTTGAAGTTATAGTTGAAGTTTACCTCCAGCGCCGCGTGGTCCTCCGCGAGCTCATCCATTGAAGTTAACCTCAACATGTACTTGAATTTGTAGTTGAATTTTAGCTCAAGTTGTACTTCAAGTTATAGTTAAAGTTTACCTCAAGTGCCGCGTGGTCCTCCGCGAGCTCGTCCAGCGCGGCGATGACCTTCTTCTGGTCCGCCTTGAATGTGGTACCGATCTGCATGGCACAAAATGAAGTTGACATTTAAGTTGAAGTTTAGCACAAGTTGAAGTTGGAGTTGCAGTGGCAGCACAAGCTCAAGTGTAAATCGAAATTACAAAGGTAGTTGTACTCTGAACCATCCCTAGCCCTCAAGGACACTGACCGGCGCGTGTAGGTGCGGGAGGCTGTCTGGCGTTTTAACCAGGTGAACAAATCATCCCACACGCTTTGGCCTCGCATTCTGCCCCAGCCACGGCAGTATCTGGGCTTAGCAGCCTTATAGGTTTATTTCACAAAGGCAGATCAACTTGCAGTTGAAGTTGCAGCAGCAGCATGCGGCGCCCAGCAAGAGCAGCGGCGGCGCAGCAGTTTTGGTTGAGAGCAGCAGCACCTGAAACGCGCATGCGCCCTGTTTAGCTTGGTTTAAAGTGCAAGGTGTGGTGGCTCCAGCACTCAGCTGCACCGCGGCAACAGCAGGCAGGGATTGACGTAGCCTCCATCGTGGTGCATGCCTGCACGCGCTCCATGTGAGGGCTTTCCCGGAAATGTAATAGGTTTCATGTGGCCAGGGTTTTGTGTGTTAGAGCCTGATGCTGTTATGCCACCCATTGCTGCCTCGTGTATGAATCCAAATGTGCGGATCATCCTGCGCCAGGACTGCGCTGCGCTGCCTAGCGGATGCCAGGTCGCATATTTTTATACCGAAGATATGTATACATGCTGAAGACTTAGCGAAGCCCTTGGTCTCAGACACTGTGCAAGTTGGACGACGTGGCGCAAGGGAGGATACTGTAGTGTGTCTGCGGCGACATGAGAGGCAAGAGACCACGAACTAGACCACAAAAGTAGTGTATGTATACGTTTCAAAATATGGCATGTGTCACATGATTTCAGTACGCTGAGCTTGCCTTCTTCTTGTCGCCGTTGAACTTGTAGAAGGTCTCCATGTGAGGCTCCGTCATCATGGCTGCCATCATTGACACCTTGGTCTTCTCCGCGTGCACCTGCCACAAATTCAGGCGAAATTTGAACAGAAACAGGGCAATTTCGGGCCAAAAAATAGCGCGGAATGAGTCACATACTTCAGAAGTACATGAACAACAATAGAAGCTCCGTCATCATTGCGGCCATCATTGACACCTTGGTCTTCTCCGCGTGCACCTGCCAGGAATACGGGGCAATTTCGGGCAGAAATCATGGATTAAAAATAGGGCGGAATGCCAGACAGGCAGAGTCAAATACTTCAATGTGTAACAATGGCAGACTGATGACGCAAGTCTCAGATTGTTTCTGTTCCGGAATGCCGCACCTGCAGGTCAGGAGCAGGCGCGTGCCCCGCGCACCCCACGCAGCCGTACATGGTCTCAACCTCGAACTCACAGCAGTCTGAATACACTCACCTGCAAGGCGCAGCTCGGCAGTTCCTTCCCTCATACAGTGCTATCGCCCACCTGCTGAGCAAAAATGCCAACTGTCATTATCGCACCTGGAGCTAGCAGGCGCGGTCGGCGTGCCCCACGCACTCCACCCAGCCGCACGTGGTCATGATCTCCATGTCCCAGCAGTTCCAACTACAGTCACGTGCAAGGCGCAGCTTACCAGCTCCTTTCTTAAGCAAGTGAAGAAGATTGACCTCATACAGCCCAATTTGAAACTTCAACTCCAGTCAAAAGTTTACCCAGCCGTTGAACCAAGAATGCCAGCTGTCAGAATCGCACGCGCGGTCGGCAATCACTAAGCAGCCAATTGGCGCAGGTGAAACAGCCGCTGAGCAAAAGTGTCAACTGTCATAATCGCACCTGGAGATCGTAGCAGGCGCGGTCTGCGTGCCCCACGCACTCCACCCAGCCGTAGGTAGTCTTGATCTCCATGTCCCAGCAGTCGGCCGCGTAGTGCGCCATCTCCGTGGCGAGGTGCTGGCGGAAGCGCATGCGCTCTGGGTCCATGCCAATCTGAACATGTCATATGACGGTGCATCGGGGAAGAGCGGCACAGTGGCATAAGTCAACCACGGACTTTTGAGGGTGCGGGGTAGTCAGGAGGGTCCATGCCAATCTGAACATGTCATATGACGGTGCATCGGGGAAGAGCGTCGCAGTGACATAAGTCAACCAAGGACTTTTGAGGGTGCGGGGTAGTCAGGAATGTCCGCGCCATCAAGTAGCCCAGCGTCTCATTGTCGACCATGCAATGGTCGCACCAGCACTCGTTGTTGAAGAGATGCACGTGTACCGTATACCTCGAAGTTGATATATACGGTGCATGTATGGCATATACCTTCAAATATACTACAAAGTACTGGTACTACTAGTAATTTATTTTATGCCACCCTACGCGCCGACTTGCCTGCTCAAGGAACAACTGCGTTTGGGCCATGAAGCAGCTCAGCGCCTCGTTATTGACCACACACGATTTGGTACTTAGCAGTCGCATTTGTTTTCTGAACAGCTGTACGCTACTAGTACTTGATCGTACTTCTGAAGTAGATACTTCGAAATATACTTGGAGTATTTGACGTATACCACCTTAATACCCGAGCTGCAACCCAAAACATTGACTTGCCTTCTCGAGGAAGAGCTGCGTGCGCGCCATGAAGTAGGCCAGCGTCTCATTGTTGATCATGCCGCTGCGCACCGCCTCGCCTACGGTCAGGCTCTGCGTCCGCCCGGACCCCAGCTGGTCGTCGCGGCAGAACAGCACCAGCACCTACAGGTGGACAAAGCAGCAAGTAGAAATACAACCCACAAAGGTGAAGTTAGCACAGATCAGGCACCTACGGGTGGACAAAGCAGCAAGATGAAGGTTGCACCGCAAAGTTGAAGTTAGTAAACAGAACAGGCTCTGCGTCCGCCCGGACCCCAGCTGGTCATCACAGCATCAGCACCTACAGGTGGACAAAGCCAGCCAGCAGCAAAGAGAAGTACAAACAATGCAGTTGAAGTTAGTACAGATCAGGCTCTGCGTCCGCCCGGACCGCAGCTGGTCATCGCGGCAGAACAGAACCAGCACCTACAGGTGGACAAAGCCAGCCAGCAGCGAACTGAAGTACAAACCGTGCAGTTGAAGTTAGTAAGTGGATCAGGCTTTGTGTGTGCCGGACGCCAGCTAGTCGTCGCGGCAGAACAGAACCAGCACCTACAGGTGGACAAAGCCAGCCAGCAGCAAGTTGAAGTACAAACCATGCAGTTGAAGTAAGTGAACTACAGATGAGGACAGCCAGCAAGCAGCAAGTTGAAGTACAAACTGTGAAGTTGAAGTTAGTGGGCCCAGCAAGTTGAAAGTACAAACCGTGCAGTTGAAGTTAGCGGGGGCCAACACAGCCAGCAAGCACAAGGGGAAAGAACAGCACCAGCGCCTATAGGCGGATGCAGCCAGCCAGCAGCAAGTTGAAGTAGACAGGGCGAAGTTGAAGTTCTGTAGGCGGGACGGAGATGTGGGCAGCAGTGAGGCACAAGCGTTGTGACAGCGGGGCGTGGGTGTAACTGCCTCGCAAGTGGGCAGAAGAGCACCCGCACCTTAAAACACGGGCACAGCCTGCGCCAAGTGGAAGTAGATTGAATGAACATGGCGTTAAAGTTTCTGGCAGCGCAGATGGAGGTCAAAGTTGAACTTGGGTGCAAAATTGCAAATATCAGAGTTGAATGGCAGCAACACATCCGCGCGCACCTCGTCTGGGACCTCCGCACAATTAAATAGCACGCTCCTCGTGCTCGAGGTGCCAGGCAGGTGGAACAGAAGTTGAACTTCTAAGGAATAGAGGTTCAAATTAGTTTGGTGCAGAAGTGAAGTTGAAGTAGCACACGTTGTCCGCGACCTCCGCAGCATTTGCATGCGCCTTGTGCTCGACTCACAAAGTTGGGGCCGAAGTTATTTGTAATTTATTAAACATATAAATCTTGTTCAGCAAATGAAAACAAACCGTGAAATTATGCGTGGTCCTGAAATTGAATTGAAAAGAGCTATGCCAGGCAGATGCATGCAGAAGTTGAAGTTTGGTGCAGAAATGAAGTTGAAGTAGCACACCTTGTCTGCGACCTCCGCAAAATTTGCGTGCTCCTTGTGCTTGGGGTGCACAAAGTGCTCAATCTCCGCCATGGGGAACTCGCGCACGCGCAGAAGACCGTTCCTGGGCGCAATCTCGTTCCTGAAGCCCAGTCCAATCTGGAACGGGCGGCAGCAGCGGCGGCGGTGGCGGCGGGCACGGCAGTAGTGCTCAGCAGCGGCAGCAACCTGGGCGTTGGAAGCTTAGTGCGAGGCAAGGCTTACTAGAGGGAAGGACAGGCTAGGCTGCAATGGAAGCTCTTTGCAAGTACACTTGTGGCTTCTATATAAAATATACCACACCTCCAATATACTTCAGAAGTATAATAATATACTTCACAAGTGTACAGTATACTTCCTAAGTACTTCATACTTTAAGTAGTGTTGAAGTACCGGTACTAAGTATATCATAACAACGAAGCATCAGTATATTGGTGGCCTTTGTTGCAGCAACGCTCGCAGTGCCGCCAGCCTTGCTCACTGGGTGCGCACCACGCGCCGCCGTGTTGTGCAGCTAGCACATGCGCCGCTGCATGCCACTGCATGGCTGCCTATGGCATCACTCTCCCCTTCAGAGTTGCGCGCGCACCCGCTGTGTGCAGCTAAACGCATGGTCTCGCGACTGGCTCTGTCTAAGTTCTTACCAGAAGTACATTTGTCGAGCGCTTGGCATGTTGAACGCCCGTACGCCGTACGCACCCGCTATATATATACTACATACATACTCGAAGTATATATATATGCAGAACCACGTCATTGATCTTGATGTTGGAAGTAGTCTGAAGTATAACATGTACTACTACCTCTAGTAGAAGTACTACTGTAGTACATGTGTACTTACAAGTGTATGCTTCGGATTATGTGGTACTTTTAGTATGACGCGCTGTATAAGCAAGCAGCGGGCAGGGGTCACCTGCACCGCCGCAAAGGGCGCGCGGCCGCAGTTGTACTCGAGCTGCGGCTGAAGGTTGGCAAAGAGGCCTCCGCCGTCTCAGGGCGGTTGTAGCCCACGCTGGTGCCAGTTACAGCAAACTTCAATTTGAAGTACCACTAGTGGCAGTATAGATAAGTAGGAGGGGCTCACCTGCGCCGCCGCAAAAGGCACGCGGCCAGAGTTGTACTTCAGCTGTACTTCATCAGCCGCCTGCACTTGGACAAACGCACCCTGAACCAGCCCAGGGCGCCGGCAACAAACGGTGGTGCCAGGTTCCAGCACAATGCTCACCTGCGCCGCCGCGAAGGGCACGCGGCCAGAGTTGTACTCGAGCAGCCGCCGGAAGTTGACAAACAGCCCCTGGGCCGTCTCAGGGCGAAGGTAGCCCACGCTGGTGCCCTCCGGCCCAATGGTGGTCTTGAACATGAGGTTGAAGGGGAAGGGCTCCGAGAGGTCGTTGCCGAGCGCGCTCTTGATGCTGTACTTGCGCAGGATGCCGCCCTGCTCAGCAGAAGGCGGGGAGGCGGGCGGGGGGCGCCACGGAAGTGGTGGCAGCCGCGGCGGTGGTGCAGGGGCGGAAATGCAGCGGCGGCAATGGTAACGGTAGTGGGAGCGGCAGCAGCAGTGGCGGCGGCGGTGGTGGTGGCAGAGGTGGCGGCAGTGGTAGCAGCGACAGCGGCGGTGGCGCGATGGAAGTGGTGGAAGCGGTGGCGGAAGAGGGAGCGCAGGAGCGGCAGCAGTAGGTGGCAGCAGCGGCGGCGGCGGCAGCAGGGACGGAAGCGGGAGTGCAGCAGCGGCGCAGAGGCGGCAGCAGCAGCAGCGGTGGCAGAGGCAGCAGCGGGGGCAGAGGAGTGCAGCAGCAGCGGCAGCGGCAGCGGCGGCGGTGGTGGCAGCAGAGGCGGCAGTGGCAGCACCAGGGGCAAAAGCAGGAATGCAGAAGGGGCAGCGGCAGCAGCAGCGGACAGCGGCAGTGGCAGCAGCGGTGAAAACAGCATGAGCAGCGGCCAGCAGCGCCAGCAATGGCCACAGCAGCAACCACAGCGGGAGCGGCGCCTGTCATACAGGCATGCATGCAGGTGCCGACAGTGCCGAAGGACACACTGGGCGCCTGCTTCCTGTGCCCACAGCCCCGGGCCGCAAGCAGGCAGGAGAAGTTGTCTGGTGCGCGGGGGAGCAAAGTTCAACTTTGAAGTTGAGCACGAGGCTGGTGAGGCTTACCAGCTCTTCTGGACTGTAGGCGTCGGCCTGCCGCTGCACGCGGCGGTGCTCCTCCGCCTCCTCCTGCGGACAGGCGCGCACATGAGTTGCATGTCAGATGTACTATGTAGCATTAGCAAGAAATGGTGATGAGTCACAGGGTATGAAATGTGAAATGTTCATTTGTACACCGGACTACAGTAGCACTTATACAATGGCATGTGAAATTCACATTGTGAATTCGGCCTACATGTACAAATTGACAGTACAATGTATCCATACACAGGTATTTAAATGGCACACACGCCATATATATCGTTTTTGAGCGTAGACGTACGTGAAACTGTGTATAACGCACAAAATACATGGTGCGCCAGGACCAAGTTGCCGCAGTGACCGCGCCGGTGCATACTGTATCCATAGACTAGCACAGCAGACGTGATGTTTATGAAGCGCACCTCTGGCATGGCGGCACTGGCCTCGAGCAGCCCGTCAATAAAGTCCTCCAGCAGCTTGTCCGCATGATAACGCTCCCCCATAACCACAACATTCACTACTTAACATACTAACTTTACCAAGTTTAGCAGTGTGCAGTAGTACCGTACTACGCAATTGTTTAAAAATACATATTTTTTATAGGTATCTGGAAGGATAACACAGACGCAGCGCACCTCTGGCATGGCGGCACTGGCCTCGAGCAGCCCGTCAACAAAGTCCTCCAGCAACTTGCTCGATGAGGCCCCCCCATCATTCCATGCGCCACCACAACACCATCTCATCGATAAATGGACACGCAAATGCACCGCTGATGATTCGGGGATGTACCCGTGTATGCATGCGAACTGGTGAAGTAGCACATGAAATACTTCAAAAAGAACGGATAATAAAGCGCACCTCGGGCATGGGGGCATTGGCCTCGAGCAGCCCAGCTTGTGTCACGCGACAGGGCTGCCCCGTAACCCCGTCATTCGTCAAATGCTGCTGTTGACATACTTCCAAATATATATCCTGCAGTGCTACCACTCGGAGGTACGTAGTACCTACTTGCACTGGTACTACTAGGAAGTACGCAGTACCTACTTGTAAAGCAGTTGGCAAGTACGTTGACCAGTGCAGGCGGTGGGCTGGATGCTCTGGTGCCATGTGCTACTGGCCGCCACGGTATGAGGTGTACTCATGTACTTAACCGGCCAGCTACATCAGCCGCACACCATGCAAAAGGCTGTCCGGGGTTGGAACAAATTTGCGGCCCACCATGGGCGTGGCGGGATTGCCTCGAGCAAACCGCCGACAAAGTCCTCAAGCAGCTTGTCTGATTACTCATGCCGCGCATGTGCTTATATCACATGTATACATCCTGTTACGTTGTATACCAAATTACAGAAGCACTAAACCATGTACTTTTGTGTACAGATGTACTGTAGGTACATGAATGCAGTACTTCATGAAGTACTACACATGCAGCCCACCTTGGGCATGGCAGGGTTCGCCTCGAGCAGACCGTCAATGAAGTCCTCCAGCAGCTTGTCCGCGCGATAAGGCTCCCCCGTAACCACATCCTTCACCATGAGGTCCGTGAACTTGTCCACGTGCCCGCTTGTCTTGAGCACCGCGTGCGGCGTCAGGTTCGTGCACTCCATCTCCAGCATGTTCTCCTTCAGGACAAAGTGCTTGCGCCAGAGGTCCACAACGTTTGCCTGCGCGAACACAGCACAGGTATGGCACATTGAGCTGATGTGCACATCTACTTCAAGTGTTAAGTGCTACTTCAAGTTTCGGTTTCTCATCTTGAGAACAGCGTGCGGCGTCAGGTTCGTGCACTGCATCTCCAGCATGTTGTCCTTGAGGACACAGTGCTTGCGCCAGCGGTCCACCATGTTCGCCTGCGCGAACACAGCCCAGGGATCTTCGAAAGATGATATTTCACGGGTCAGCTGACGTGTACACCTACGTCAAGTGCTGCTTCTACTGCTGTGCTAGGTGCTCCTCCAAGTGCTACTTCAAGTTGTCGTTTCTGCACTCCATCTCCAGGATGTTCTTGCTGAGGACAAAAGTGCTTGCGCCACAGGTACAGCACGTTCGACAGCGCGAACGGATGGGAAGCCTCATCAGTGGCAAAAGCCAGCCATGCTGGTGTGCGCGCCAGAGCGCAGAGTAGCTGTGACAACGGTGAGATGGTACTTTAAGTAAGTGCTGCTCCAAAGGTACTGTTGCTTGGCGCGTGCGTGCCAATCAGTCGCCAGCGTAGGCCCTGCGAGAATCCTCAGGTGCGTCAAGGGTCAGTGCCACGGGTCCACAACTTCAACTCTACCTCCAACTTCAACTGAGTCCTGGGGGGGGGGGGCGCTGCTGATGGATTGCTCAGGTTTGCCGCTCCTATTGTGATGTGTACAGCCGCACCACTAGGAAAGTTGGCACAGCAGCAGTGGCTGAGCTGTGCGGTAAACAGTGCAGGGGTACACATATATTTGCACAGCAGCAGCGGATGCCGTGCCCAAGGCAGAGAGTGGTGAAACGGGTAGAAAAAATCTTGGCACAACGCTGCGGTTCAGATGCCAACTGCAAGGTGAAAGGCGCAGGTGACCTTAGAAGGGGCTCATCTTAGCGAAATTACATAATTAAGTACTACAGTAGTATATGTTAGCGATTGGCAGCACCAGTACGCTGGTTCAGGTGCTACTTAAAGGGTGCTCATCTTGAGGCCGCAGGCTACCGGCCTGGGGTCGGAGAGCCCCGCCACGCCGCCGTGAATGCCATGTACACTTCTGCAAGCGCTACTTCAAGGGCTACTTCAAGTGCTACTTCAAGGTATGAAGAGGCTCACCTTGAGGCCCCACTCAACGGGCCCGGTCATGTACACTGCTACAAGTGCTACTTCAAATGCTAATTCAAAGGGGCTCACCTTGAGGCCGCAGGCCACGGGCCCGAGGTCAAAGAGCCCCGCCACGCCGCCGTGAATCTCAAAGGAGGGCACCACAAACATGCGCCGCACCAGGGTGTCGTCGAATGCTGCGTGCACACGATTCCACACCCACAACGCACAGGGTTGCAATGGTTGATATATATATACTTCAAGAAGTATATACACACACACACAACTGTAGCTCAAGTATGTGGTACAACAAGTTATGTACTTGTACTTTAAGTACATGCACAGAGTATTTGCCCCGCCCTCAGCGGCGCTGGCGCTCCTACACCCACAGCACGGGGCTGCAGTGGTTCATATGCTGTGTATACTTCTAGTACATGTGTGCATACATGTACAGCATATACAAGTGTATCTGAAGTACACATACACCAGGGTACAAAAAGTACACTTCGAGGGTATGAAGTACTGGTACAAACAGCCTAGCCCCTAAGGGTGCTCACCGGCGCGTGTGGGGTGTGGGCCACTGGTTCTGACCAAGTGGATAGATCACCACACAGGCTTCGGCCTGGCTT
>JAULBY010057382.1:0-10897 GCA_032358315.1 Ophiocytium majus
CCCGCCCCCTTTTAATTCCCCCTGCGTCACCCATAAGCATGAAAAATTCGCCGTGCTGGCGCATGTGTTTGGTGGCTGCTGTCGTGTACAGCTTGCGTGGTAGGTTTGGCATGGCACTTGGACAGCGGCACGGTAGCAGCAGCTCCATCAGGCACCACACGTTCATACACCCAGAGTGCATTGGGGTACTGTAAATACAACATACTGTAGTACTTCTAGAGAACCTTGCTGCGGCGGTTGTGCTGTGGCTCTGCTTTTGCAAGCTTGGCCTCGCGCAGCCGCCTTGCAGCTTCCAAGCTTGATACCAGGGAGCCCTGTTCCCACAGGCTTCGAGTCTTCAGGCCATTCCACAGCTCGTTGACGCCAGCACCTGCAGCAAGGCCATATACCAGACACCAAGCGGGAGAGCAGGTGTGAGGTTGCAGCGTGTGCCTTGGACAGCACAGACGGCAGGCTGTGTGTGCCAGTCACAGGCGTACACACCTGTGTGTCCACTGACGGGCACCACAGCTGGCGCCGTTAGCTGCTTGGCGCCCGTGTCTTGCAAGTCGTGTGCGACCGCCATCATGCTCTGTGCCAGCTCTTCCGCGGAGAGCAGGTCACCCTTGGTCAGAATCACCTGCTCAGCACCAGCAATGATCATGTTTGTGTGCCGCTCTTGAGCTGCGCACACACGTGCTAGCTGGGCAGCAGCACAGTGTCACCGCAGGCATGACCACTTTCATGAACTGGAATTGCAAGCGCAAAACGTTTGTAGCGGCACATGTGTGTACATGTATTGAGCACACGGGGCGAAATCCAGGTACAAGCAAAATGGCAGCCTCACGTGGTGCATGGCTAGGGCACCTGACCCTGCGACAAGCCTTGGGCAACACTGTAGAGGCAGTCACCTGGTGTTCGATACCCTTCCTCTCCAGATGTGCCAGCAGGTAGCGATCCTCCTCTGCCAGGCCGCGTGTTGCGTCCACCAGCACACAGCACCTGTGTGGCACCAGAGCACCCAAACCAATGCAGCGCCATGGACAGTGGCCGGTCAGTGTAAGGCATGCGTTGACAGTGTGCCAGGCGTGAGCACAATGTGTGAAGGGGCACCCGTGCCCCTGTACATTCCTGAGCATGGATCAAATCATGCGTACACTTGACATGCAAGGTACACCGTTTCCCATGTCGCAGCAGCGCTGTCCTAAGCTACACATGCACGCGCGCTGTGCACACCATCTGCGTTTGCGGCTGCTTTGGGCAGCACACCAAATGGCATGTCCAAGTGGGACTGCCTATGCCACTGTCAGTAACTTTCCCACTGTTACTAAATTGCAACCCGTTACTAGGCATGACAGAGCACACCCACTGCAACAAAGCCGCCCTGGCACCTGAAGAGCTGGCGCCTCTGCCCGCTGAGGTAGTCACGCATCATCCTTCGCCACTCGCGCTGCATGCTGCGGTTGGCTACGGCGTGCCCATAGCCGGGCAGGTCAACCAGTGTCAGCACCGGCGGCTTGCGCCCGATCTGGTAGAAGCTGATGTAGTCCGTCCACCCTGCCCTCTCACTCACACCCGCCAAGCCCTGCGCAGGCACGCGGGTGCAGTGTGCTAGCATGTGAGCGCAGCACTACACAAAGCATGTGGAGCGGGTAGGTGCGTTTACGAGGTACCACTGGTGGTGGGTGGGGGTGCAGGCGCACGCGTGTGCCCTTGAACTTACTGTACACATGCCCATGCCATGCATGAGCATGTTGATACGCGTTCACGAAGCCTGGCTGTGTTGTCATGACAAAAGGCACCCGCACACACCAATGTGCGGATTGCAGGGCACCGTATTACAGCGCACCTGCTTTGGGTTGATGCCCGCCAGCGCATTCACAAGCGTGCTCTTGCCACAGTTGGTGTGACCTGCCAGCGCCACCTCCGGCAGGTTGTGCTTGAAGCTTGGCCAATCACTGGACGCCGACCCCAGGTGCACCGCGAACCCACCCGCCCCCACGCCAGAGGCCTGCGCCTTCCCATCCACAAACTTCTGTCTGAAGGCGAGGCTTGTGAGCGGCTGCTTGCGCTTGCCCAGCCCCAGCCTCGTCAGGTGCGCCACTGTTGCAGAGTCAGGGTCAAACTGCTTTAGGCGCTCCATGTGGCGGGTCCGCTCTGCCAGAATGGCGTCGGTCACACTGTCCACGCGCTCCTTGCGTGCGCGCCTGTGGCGTCGGACCTCCTTCTCGGACAGCTCCGCGTCCGTGTCTGCTTGTGGTGCTGCGGCTCCGCGGCGGTGTTTGGCTGTCCCTGTTGCCGGCGGCAACAGCGAGCAAGCGGTGCACACTGGGAATTTGGCTGCGTATGGTAAGGCTTTGCGCACATCTTCTAGGCGCATGAAGTCGAGCCAGACTAAGCAACAGGAAGGGTGTGGTGACAGTTATGGTGGTACTTCTGCAGCAGCAGGAGCAGAGTGCATCCGTTTGCTGCCGCGCAGGTGTGCGTTGCTGGTCCTTCGATGAAACAGATGACCAGCAGCTTCAAGGCTTGGCGGGTGCAGCGGCAGCCCAGTACCAGCATCACTGCACAACAGCAGCAGCAAGTGCCGAGGTCTCCCCGCAGCAGCAGCAGCAGCAGCAGCAGCAGCAGCAGCGGCAGTTGCTGGTGCGCAGGGGGGAGGAGGTACCTGAGTGGGCATGCCGCCATAAGCACCAGCAGGACGGCCCACGTCGACCACAACGAACCGCCAGGGGCAAACAGCTGCGCGACAAGCTCATGGCCGCCTCTACTGCTGCTCTGCAGCTCCTCGGGTACGCAGCTCGGCACTTTCCCTCCCGGGCGGCCCGCGGTGCACGTGGTGTGCACACGTGACTGCTTGGGCTGGCTGAGTAGTTGAAGTTACAGTTGAGGTTCCCAAAGGGCGGAGCCAGGCCATCTGCTCACCAGACAGAGGGCTCATCTCGAGGGAGAGAGCAGTCACCATCACACACCTGCACACACACTCTACCATCGGTCACCAAGCCATGTTCGCCTACACAGTCGCCGCCGCCGCTCTGCTGCTGGCGCCAGCAGCAAGCTTCATGACCTTGACGATGTCCACCGCTGGCGCCGCCACATCGCAAATCAAGCAAGCTGAGCAAGAGGCCATCGCCCTGACCCAGAAGTTTGGCGTCACCTCACCACAGGCCGTCAACGCGTGGGACACCTGGGAGGAGCTAGCGGCCTCCGACAACACCATCACCCAGCGGCCATCTCTCGACGAGTCCTGCGAGGTGAGGTTTTCAGCTGTGCAGCCTCCTTTCATTTCCGGATCCCTTGCCTAGCCTTGGATCTTGCAGGCCAGCAAGATATGCTGACCCGGGCAGATGTGTTTAAATTCTAGCCTGCGTGCTTCGGCCCTGGCGTCGCGGACAGACAGCTCGGTAGTAGCAGCCCTGGTTTTCTGGCATCCTCGCGGCCGGCGTCGCACCGCGGCAGCACCTCAAAATTGATTTGCCGGGTGTGTTGACAGGCAGCCACGTTGGGGCAGCAGCGGCCGCAGCAGCGTAGGGCAGGGGCAATGTCTCTCTCTCCTCAGCGTCGTCAGCGCAGTTAGAGTCGCCTAGCAACCGGTCACGGATGGTGGATGCCCGCAGCAGCACCACCAAGCGACCACACAGTGGCACACTGGCGTGGTCCATGTTCTGCCCCTCTAAGAACCTGTCAAAGAGCCCCTGGTGGGCAGCCTGAGTTGTAGATGAAGTTGCTGGGGTACTGGATGAGGAGACACACAAATATGCAGCTGCTGAGCAGCAGGTATGCCTGAGAGTTCTGACAGGCTGAGTAAGCAAGCACAACAGCGATTTTTTTTTTAGGTACATGTAGCTAGATGCCAGTGATGCGGCTGTTGATGAAACGACCGCCACCACCATTCATGCCACATTTTCCCAATTTTTGGTGCCGTTCTGCCACCAAAACGGCATGCACCCACATGCACTTTCTGTGCATGCTGCTATTGGTAGCCATTGCAGCAGAAGTCATTTCACGCCGCTGCTCCTCCAGTCCTGTTTTTGTTGCTGTGCTAACTGGATAAGAGGCAACAAAGTTCTGTTGGCGCCACACACTTGCAGCTGGCCTGCCAAATAACTCTACACCACCGCGCCACGACATGATCTGCATTGACATTCGTGTAAGCTCTGCTGGTGCGCTAGCTAACTGAAGTTGCTGCCTGCGTTTCGTGGTTTCACTACTATGACCGCATGACCGCATGCGCCGTGCAGGTGGAGAACATGAAAAACTGCGAAGAGTACGAGGCAAGCATGGCTGAGCTGCAGGCGCTCATCAACGGCGCCACACCCCTCACCGTGGACGCCCTGATGGCACAGAACAAGAAGCTCATGGAGGAGAACATCCGCCTCAGGCGCAGCCTGTCCGCTTACAAGTAGGCAGTGGCTTCAGCCAAGCAGCCAGCATTCCTTCCCACTAGGAGCAGCAGCACCGCAGCAGCAAAGTGCACACAGCCAGGCCCTGTGCAAGGGCCAGTGCGTGCGTGCACCCCCGCACGCTGGTGCACATTATTTTCATGCACATGTCAGCCTGGGAGACCCTGTCACCGTCTCCATTGAGTTTATGGCACCACAGCAGTTGGCAGTTGGCATGTCACAGCCACCAGTCTGTGGTGCAGACACACGGCGCCACCTCAATAGACTGTGGTACAATTTTGGCGTTTCTTAAAACACTCTATGCGATGGAAGGCGTGGATTCTTGTTGCAGCCCTTGCGCTTTGTTGCTGGCCTCCTTTTCGGCTTTCTTTTTAATTGTTGCAGGCTGCAGGATGTGGCGGTGGGTTAGCAGGACGCGGACTGCAGCAGGCGCACACTGGACACTTGACGGACTTCCTCTGTGGTGGTACTAGGTATGTAGCATGTACTATAGTACAGTAGTAGTATCATGCGAATAACCAAAAGTATCTGGTACCCGCTTCCTGGCAATGTATGTTTGCAAGGCAATTGTGTGCATGTCTTTATTTATCGGGGGGGGAGTAAGCACGTTGCAGGAGCACTCATGCACGGTGCTGGAAGTGTGTCCGTCCGTTCGGTATTACTCAAGTATTTTACAGCTGCTGACTGTGTCTGTGTAAAAAATGCTTTCATGGCTGATGTGTTTACAGCCGTACATCGCGCTGCAGCTCCTTTCATTTCTCGTGAAGGTCATCGCAAAGCGTGCGGCATGGATGCAGTACCAGTCGTTGGTGCGACAGGCATGCCACAAGTGGACATTGCCAAATTTGTTTCTATAAAAATTTGGTACTAGTTATTGTCACAGGGCACAGCGCCGAGAAGCAGCCAGTAGGAGAGGAAGCATTCCTATGCACCTACTGCTGTCTGTGGTCACAGCTGCAGGTGTGCTAGGAATAATAGCTGGGCAACGTCATTCATCCATGGTGCCAGCAACATGTGAACTACTGCTAGTAGGGCAGCATGTGAAAACAGCCCTATACAAAACAAGCAAATTACTACTACTTCAGAAGTATTTCCTACCTTTAGAGTTGGAGTTTGGCACAGAAATAGGGCAACGCGTGTCGGAACGGCTGCATGCGGAGGGCATGCATCATGCCGGTCAACATTGTGCATGGTCAAGCTCCAGGGCTTGTTGTGGGCTGGGTTTTCAGCTGCTGTTGCTAGCCTGTGCTTGTCAGCGCAATTTCAAACCTTTTCAATAGGTGGATAGTTGGCAGTAGATCTAAACTTTATGTACACATGCGTGTGCTTGTCGAGGCGGCACCTGGATTGAAGGACACGTTGTAAACACTACCTTGAAGTAGTACTCAGATTATTCTTCTGCTCTGAAGTACATGCTACTAGTGATGGGTACTGTAACAGCGTTTAACGTATTTTATACGTTTTACAAAAGAAGGCGTATTTCTACGCCCAAAAACGCAATATATGGCGTATTTGCCGTCTAAATACATTCATCTGTATACGTCACGGCGTATTTACATACGTTATACGGCGTATAATGCGAAAATTATTCGCTGGCCCATCACTACATACGACGTAGGCTACGTAGTACACCGTTTCCGCGCCCTAAGCGGAGTTTAATAAGAGTACACCGTATACGTACATGCAGCGTGTGTTGGTGTATATACGCCCACCCCTTTCAGCGCATCTTACAACTCCGCTAATCAGCCCAGCATTCCGAGCCGTCCCTCCTCGTTATGCCAAGGGACACCTACTACCAAATATTAGAACAGTTTACACAATACTGGACCACTGGACCAGCCTTGATTCAGCCGAGGATTGGGCATGGAGGGCTGTTCAGAAGTTGTGCAGTGACTGCCAGTCTGCCACGCTAGGATAGCAGCCGTGGGCATCGTATGTCGTGTGGGCTGCTTCGCCCTTTGTGTTCAAGCTGCTGCAGGTGTGAAAGTTGCACTTGTGCAGTCGCAAATGATCCATCTGGCGACGACAAAGGCTAAGGCCAGCAGCGTGCCACTTCTAGCATGGGTAAGGGTGGTGAACTCGCTCGCCAGGCCGGCGCAGCATCTCAGAGCCAGCAGCCGCAGCTGCCGGCAGAGTTGCGACAGGTGCAGGGCGTCACCAGCAAGCCGCTTCCGAGCGCAGCGCTCCAGCGAGCGCGTGTGTTCAAGGAGGATTTCCCCCCTCTCGCACTCAGCGATGGTGCAGCAGAGCAGCAGCGCGGGCAAGGTGATGGCACGCTGCTGACGGAGCTTGCTGTTGGCGCCTGCCTCAGCCTAAAAATCGGCAAGGAGTACATGAGCGGCACAAGTGGTTGCGGACATGCACGAGAGCTTGTGCAGAACTGGATGGACCAGTGCCTCTCCATGTGCGGCAAGAAGGGACTGTGGCTTACCAAGAGCATTGAGAGTGACTGCGCCTTTTATGGGTTTTACACGGTGAGTGTCAGCGGGCAGCAGATGTGATTTGCAACGAGACCATCCCTCGGCTCGATTTCATCATGTTCTCGGTAGCTGCATTTGGTACTTTGACATGACCTGGTGTGGGAACGTTTGGCATCACATGTCAGACCCGTTTGGGCGCATGCGTGCATCTTGCAGCAAGTGGCATGCTCCATCGACGCATTACATGTGACAGCAAGCACAGTTCAACAATGCACAGGCACCTACTGGTATTTCCAGTGCTTGTGAACGCACTGTTGTTGGTGACATGCAGTATTGCATTCGCACCAGCAACCTTGTGGTACCTCAGCGCCATGATCTTGTATTGTGTTTTTCGTTGCTTGGCGCTGTGCTGTGCAGGAGACCGACGGAGGTCAGCGAGTAGGGGTGGGCTACATTCTGGAGTGGCAGGCAGGTTCCGATGACTGGTGCCTTCAGCTCACCAATTACAGCACCCAGCTGTTACCAGAGGCACTTGTACTGGGTGTGAGCCGTCACAAGGATGGACCGGCATACGCGGGAGCTTCTGGGGAAGGCTTGAAGGTGGAGATCAACAGGCAAGCGTGATGCACACAAGATGCTGAACACCGGTTGTCATGCATTTCACCCCGAAATCGACACACACAACAGCTGTGTGCCTACAGTGGCAGATGCGTTCAGTGTACTTCACAAGTACTTCCGAAGTACATCGAAGTACTACTATAGTACTACAGTAGTATACCGTGCTTATCTCCCCTTGCCTTCGTCCTGTCTGCTGCGTGCGCTGCAGGCTCACAGCTGGTGGCAGCAAGGTGGCCATCATGACTGGAGGGCGCCAGTGGTCTTTTACGCATGCTACGAACATCGGCCTCTCACAGTCAGCTGCAGTTCTGACGCTCAAGGTGGCAGCGGCTGCATGCCAATGCCCGCACCTGACGGTGATTGCTAGCCGCCTGCCTTGCCGTCTCAACCCAGACCGTTTCCTGTTCTTGCAGGTTGGTGCCATGGCCTGTGTCACTGCAGGGGCTGACCTGGAAATGCGTTGGAAGCCATTCATGCCCTGCACCCAAGAACGCTTGCTGCAGTTGGGTGTAGCCGCTATGAGTGATTATGAAGCAGCCGCGACAACACCCAAGCTTCACTGCTGCACCACATGCCGTGCGTGCGCCTCTTTGCGCCACGCTAGGAACCGCTGGACGATGGCACAGCGGCATGGTGAGCGCAGACGGCTGCAGGGGGGGCACCTCTGCGCTTCCTTGACAGGCCGCAGCACTATGGCTGCGTGTTCGTTCACGGGATACTGGTGCGCAAGATGCGTCACTGCCAGCTGTCCGCATTTGGCATCAACTACATGGGCCCTGCGTCGACATACGCTGACATCGGCCTGGGGCGTGACCGCGACAGCATCGACCTGCACTCCCAACACGTGCTCACGTGCATTGTGGACAGCGTGGCAGATGCCATTCGCGCCGCGACGCGTAGTGGCACCGGCACACCGGCATGCGTGCGGCTTATGTACGACGAGCTGTGCTGGGAGCAGACCGCGCTGTCGGTGCTGAGCCGCGTCGACTTCCGTGACGCCTCCGCCCGCATGTTGCGCGAGGCGCTGTTCGCTAACTTCACCCGCCTACATGGCGGCGACTCGCTGGTGGTGCTGCTGGGGGCGGCGGAGGGCAGCCTGTCGCGGGCAGCAAGGCGCCTCGGCATGCACCCAGTGGAGGTCCCACGGCACCTTAAGGACATCACCTCGGGAGCGCCCGGGTGCATCACAGACATGAACGGGCTGGTGCGGCGCAGCTGGGACAAGGTCAACACCCTGCCCGACTTTGTGCCAGACAAAAAGGACACTCGCCAGCTGCTGGAGCAGCTGCGGGGGCTGGCGCACGAGGCCCTGGCGCCGGCTGACCGCCACCTGGCCGCCACCATGTTGTTCAAGCACGCCGATGGCACGGGAACGCCTGTCATGATGAACTCAGCTCGCACATGCCTCCTCGTCAACGGAGACCTGTTCCTGTCGAAGCCCCTTGGCGCCCGTGTGCACAAGTGGATGTGCAGCCAGGGCGGCGAGGCCCCGTGTGCCGGTGATGCCGACGCTGGCGCGGCCGGCAAGCCGCATGCGTGCGCGTGTGTGCAGATGCTGTTCGTCGAGTCGCTGCTGAGCATTGTGTACTGGAATAACAAGGTTAAGCGAGAACGCAGACACCGCGTCCTCAACCACCGCGCACTTGGTGCGCTCGCGGGCGTCCTGCCGACCGTTGCCACGCGCCAACCATCCAACCACTGTGCTGCCAAGCCCATGTCCATCCCGGAGCTGCGCGAGCACCAGACGAGCACCCTGGAGAGGTGCCTGGACGGACTGGGCGTGCGCGGCGGACTGGCCAATACAGTGCGGGAGTGCTTCGGCGCCATGCCGGCCATCACGTTCGGCGCTTCCTGCGGCACGAGCGTGGACTTGGTTGCCGTCTCTGCCGAGGCGCTCGCGGAGCACTGCATCAACCTGGATGGCCAGTCCATGTTCGTGGGGAGGAGCACCGGCGAGCGCATGACGCCGGAGGAGTGGGCGGGCAGTGCCACGTTGCTGAACGCTTTCTGGAGGCTCCTGACCGGCTTTCTCGCAGAGCGCGTGTTCGGCCTGGAGCCTGAGACCGCACGCACCGCGCTGCGCATGTACTGGGACAGCGACTCCGACCTGTGCACATTCAGCCGCGACGGCACGCTCTTTTTCAACGCGCAGCACTGGATACGTCAGCAGCAGGGCCAGGCGGCGCTGCCGGCGGGACAGGCACCTGCCGCGGCTGCGGAGGGGAAGGTGTACTGGCTCATCATGTTCTGCCACCAGCTGGCCCACAATGCTGTGGCGGGCCACAACCGCGAGCATCAGCAGGTGGAGAAAATGCTGCAGTGCCGGTTCATGCGGCAGTTGTATGTTGCCATTTACACCGATACGATGTCTATGAATTTCTGAGCGCGTGCGCTCCGCACCGTTGCGGTGCGCCCAGGGTGGTGTGCCTACTACTTAGAGCAGGGATGGAAGTGTGACCTGAGTGTGCTTTCCCAGCACCACCTCTGCTCAGCGCAACAATTTGTGACTACCTGGCATGTAGCTGCGCATGGCTAACAGTGCGGTGTCGGTTTTGTCGAGGCACAGTGTACCCGGCCGGCCACTGGTGTCGGCACCACCACAGAGTCTAATTGCATGCTGCTGCAGAGTGCTCCGCACGCCGCATGTGGTTCAAGGCAGGGAGACGTTTTGTTTCTTTCTGGAAGATGCCTAAAGTGCCTTTGGCCCAGAGCCAAAAAGATCGGCCGAGCATAACCTGCTCAGCAGCGCTTCTCTGCTCATGACTCCATGCAGTTTTTCTTAAGTATGGGGCTGTCAGCGGTTCCATTGGCAGCTTCATGCTGCTGCCTTGTCATCAACAATTGCTGCCTTGTGCGTCTTCAACATGTGTTTTTTCTCCTCATGAGGCGCCGGTCTGCCGCTGCGTGGCTGCTTCGGCAAGATTACGCTGCAGTGTCATACCCCGTGTTTGTATGCCCCGTGTGTGCTGCTGACTTTGTACGTTAATCCCCATGTGGCGGCAGGATGAAGCCCACCACAATATGCCCCTGCAGCCGCACGCTTAATACAGCAACAAACTCTGTAGCATTAGGTCGCTGCAGCATTCACTGAACGCCGGTATTGCAGGTGCACATATCGCAGTGGCAGGATTGCTTATTTACTTGCACCTGTTCTCATGCAAAGACCGTCAGGGTAGGTGGCGTGTGCTAGTGCATGCACCCGTGGCAGCAGCCTGCACGCAGCAGTGCCGTAAGCGACACACGATGGGGGAAGGCTAGATTGCCAAACACTAGACCCTGTGCAAAAAACTATTCACCCGTGTAAGTGCGTGTACACGTGTGCTGCACAATACTTGGGTCTATATGTTAGGTGCGTGAAGCAGGTTAGCGCAATCGGATGCTGAGGCTCTGTGTGTTGTAAGAATGTGTGGTGGTGCAGGCTACAAGAAGCAGCAGAAGCAACAGAAGCAGGGCAACAGTGATGAGGGCATGGAGAGG
>JAULBY010057393.1:0-10897 GCA_032358315.1 Ophiocytium majus
GGACGGGCACAGGAAACGCAGCACGGCAGTGGGCATCAATGCGTGAGGGTGTGCAGAGTGCCGTGCTGCGGGGAGGCGTGTGCCCGCGGAGGGTGGGTGGTGTGCGTGCTTGAGCAAGGTAGCTACGCAAAGGTTGGTGTCGCACACATGTCAGGGCGGCAGCCCACAGACCCGCGCACGCGCGCAAAGTGTTCGGCTGTGAGGGTGCATTCGAGCCGGCGTCGCAACAAAGCACCAAGACCATTTTCGACCACGCCAGCGCTACTGTGTAGGTGTATATTCTCATCATCGGAGCTGGCTCAAACCAAGGGTGCCTGCCGCATGGCAAGGGGGCACCGTCGCCACCAGCACACCACCACCTAAGGAGTGCGCGCGCCTGCGCCGCCGTGTCAACCAACCCCCGACATCCTCCCCCAACACCAGGAGTAAAAAAACAACATGAACACGAGGTCGCGCGTGGCTGCCTGCCTGGTGTGTGCAGCGGCTCTATGGCAGCTGGCGCCCCCGCCCAATGCAAAAATGAGCTTATGATATACACATGTATATTTATAATGGTAAAATATGCTGAATTTGAGCATATGATACCGTATACTACTGTAGTAGTATACCATAAATAGTGTACTTCGAAGTTTGAAATAAAGGGGTGTGGTACCAGGACTCACCTGTCCGCCCCACCAGAGGCGCCCCCAGCCCAAAGGCCACGTTCACGGCCGCGGCCACCAGAAAGAAGAGCGGGTGCCACAGCGGCAGCTGCAGCCAGTGCACCGCCGCCAGGGCGGCATTGACGGCCTGCACGCCACGGCAAAATGCACGCGCAGGGAGCGTGGGGGTTACTATTGTGATGTTGGCGCACTTGTAGTTGAACACGATCAATGGGTGGGGGCATACTGCACTCTTGGAAAAAGTCGCTCCACAAAAATTCAGGAGTGGGTCGCCCTACCGTACGCACTAGCACACAGCAAGGCCCACTTGCAAAATGTAGCGGGGCAGGTTACTTTTGAAGCCACCAAAACAGAGGCCCGCCGCCACGGCGGCACTGACGGCCTGCACGCCGCGGCAAAATGCACGCACAGTGAGCATGGGGGCGGATGTTGCCGTTTAATATACAGGATGGGCTTGTAACACACTTTAGACCATGGTATGGAGTTGTTGTGGTTAGGATTTTGGTGTGCCAACGTGTGCATGCAACATGGTTGCACGTGCACAGAAAGCGGAGGCGGCATTGGCCTTTGTAGAACCGCATTCGCAAGTTTTACCCTCAGTGTAAGCTGGGACAATGGGGGGTGACAGAGGAGCAATATGCCATAAATCATACTTGAAGTGATCCTCTATGCACTTGTGATATTTGAAGTGTTCAAATGTTGAAGTACCGGTATTTATATCAGTCGCAGAGTTTTGAGTACACTGTAACATCTGTGATGAAATAGCGTTGACAGCTAAGACTTCAGCACCCCCAGTGCTGATGAGTAGTGATAGGTCACGGAGTATAACGTATAACGTATACTTTATACAAATTACGGCGTATTTCTACGCCCAAAAACGCGATGTACGGCGTATTTGCCGTGTAAATAAAAAAATCTGTATACGTTGTACGGCGTATTTACATACATTATACGGCGTATCATGCAAAAATTACACGCTGTGACCCATCACTACTGATGAGCATGCCGCGTGGGGAAGCACACGGCGCAGAGGCAGCACGCTCTGGCCTACCGCGGCGGCGGCGGTATGGGATGCTGATTCCCGACCTTGTGCTGGCAGGGCGCGGGGCATCTGGACCGTGTTGTGCACAGTACGCATGGACAATAAATACTTCTGAGGTATGTGCTGTACTAGTGATACTTTGTAGTATAATTCTAAAAGTAAAGTACACCGCGTGTCTATACACCACAAGATTGTACCTCGCCGTCTTGTCCACGAGTAGTGGGCTGGCAGACGCACCACGGCTCCCGTGCACTACCGCCGCCATCCCACCAGCCGTGCTGGCAAACTGAAAAAGATCAAGGAGCCGTCCAGCCAGCCAGCTGGCCCAAAACTGCAGTAAAATAATACTGTATAAAGTATACGACAAAGTACCAGTATACCACACCGTCTTGTCCACAAGTAGTTAGCCGGCAGACGCGCCGCGGCCCTCATGCATCAATGCTGCCATCCCACCAGCCATGCTGCCCAACTGAAGAAGATCAAGGAGCCGGCCGGCCAGCCAGCTGGCCCAAAACTGCAGACAGTTGTCACATACACTTTTGAGGTACATGCACACATGATGTGTACATGTGTACATGGGGCTGTAACCCGTTAGAGTAGTGCTCTGGCAACATGCCAGGCTTCCCTTAGAGTACTGAGCAATGCCAGCTTTTTCGCCACCTCTCTGATTTTCTGGTCACACGCACCGTGTGCAAAGGGCTTTCCGCGCCCTAAGCGGAGTTTAATAAGAGTACATGTGTACATGATTAATACTACGTAGTACACACTTCTGTCACAGCTCACCAGTAGGGCGGACACATACGCCGCCCCTCCCCCCCCCCGCCCCCCATTCTGCGCCGCCGCGGCAGCCGCCGCCGCCGCGGTCACCGTCTCCGACTGCCTCCGATCATTGGAGCGTCGGGGGCTGCGCGGCGCCGGTGCCCCTGGCGCCCCCCCCTCCGGGGACCGCGGCGCCCCTTCCGATATGTGCGAGTCCAGCAGCTGCAAGGGGGGCAGGGGGGGTAGACAGACCAACTTGAAGTTGGTGAGTTGTAGCCTCCATTTAACGCTTCAAGTGTATCTCAAGCAGGGTGGTGTTAGCCCAATAGGCATTCGGCGGGCGCTCGTGCCCAGTGGCTTGCACGGGGCACACACACTAGCACGCACACATACGTTTGAAGTAGTGGCGCAGCACACGGGGGCGCAGCGCGGGCTGCCCACCACTGGAAGCTGCTACCGCTGGCATGCCCCTTGGCAATTACTCGTGTGGCGGGCCACAAGTCACTATTATCCTACAGTGCAACTTCAATACCTATGCACTTGAAGTGCGGCCACCCAGTGGCTTGCACGGGGCACACACACTGCTGTAGCATGCACACATAGTGGCGCAGCACACTGGGGTGGAGCGTGCGCTGCCCACCACCAGAAGGCTGCTACCACTAGCACCCCCATTGGCAGTTACTCGCGTGGCCACGCGCCGCTTCGGGCCAATTGTCAAACATGCTGCAAGACTCCCCCCGCCCACCACCACCACCACCGCCGTCGCCACGCACGCGCATATACCATGTGCCGGTCAGGTAGGCGCAAGTGTCGGTGCCCCTTGTGCGCGTGGACGACAGAAAAGACTGCTACAGTGGCAGAGTCAGAAGGCTTTATGGCGCGCACCACTACATAATTGTTCTGTGGGGCAGCACTCTTATCCCCCCCCATCACCACCACCTCTACCTGCACGCATACCACGTGCCAGTCCGCAAGGCGCAGAGTGTCGGCGCCGTTCATGCGCCCGGCCGCAGGACATACTGCTACAGGGTTAGAGTCACAAGGCTTTTTATGTGCGCACCCTCACGTCACTGTTCCCTGGCTCAGCCTGCGTGCGCTGCAGCAGCAGCTCACTCGCTCCCGCAGGCGTGCTGCCAGCTGCTGCCGCCTACACGCACACAGAAACTGCCAAGCAAGCGCGAAACGCCCCCCTTCATGCGCGCACCGTCATATCGTTGTTGTTGTTGCATCCCGCCATGGGAGGCAAAGCAAATAGAACCAGAAACAGAATGCCACGCTTGCGCAGCGTCTTCCACAGCTGGGTGTGCATGATACAGGCGCCATAGCAGGGCAAAGGTGGAGACACTATATTGTTGGTAAAAATCATGTGCAAACATGAACAACAACCAAGTTGAAATTTGATAGACTGAAAACCAACCAGATACTACGATACCAATTGTTACGAAAAAATATCTTCAAACAGAGAGAACAGCGAAAGTCAGTCCTTTATTTGAAAGTTGTCGCCAAAAAAATATCTCACGCGTGCACCGTTACATCGTTGTTCCAGCTGCCATGGGAGGCAAAGGTGGAGACAGACTTGTTGTAAAAATTATTTACGTCAACAATACAGCCAAGTTAAAGTTTGACATATCAAAGAAAATCAGGTATTACTTTTTACGAAAACATCATCTTTTTAACAAAGAAAAAACTCGAAAGTTGATTCTTATCTTAAGGTTTTAATTTTAAATCTCACGCGCGCACCGTTACATCGTTGTTCCAGCTGCCATGGGAGGCAAAGGTGGAGGCGCCGCGCGTGCGCAGCGTGTTCCACAGCTTGGAGCCGCGCCGCGTGCCCGCGCCCGCCTGGTGCAGCTCGCTGCGCTCCTTGAAGAAGCCGTGGATGACCTGCGTGGGGGCACGCACCGCGCACGTGTGCTGTTCAGACCATAGAAATGCCTGCACAAAATGTATACTTCTGAAGTCCATCTTTTCCAGTGAAGCGAACATGTGTGATGTATACAATATACATACACACGTACTAGTGTACTGCACTTCCGAAGTACATGCATACATATGGTACTGTGTAAGTATGTGTATAGGTATGCACGCACGAGTATGTACTTCACAGTAGTAGCGGCTGCATGCTCGCTGCGCTCCTTGAAGAAGCCGTGGATGGCCTGCGTGGGGGCATGCGCCGCGTGTGCGCACATCAGTGCTAGTAGGACTACATGTGCACGTATGCACAAAACATGTATACTTGAAGTATTGTAAGCATGCATATAAAACACATTTCGAAGCACATTACATATACATCTATGTCGCCCGCCGGGTGCAGCTCGCTACGCTCCTTGAGGCAGCCATGGGTGACCTGCGAGTGCGGTGTGCGCACGGGAGCAGTGTCAATAGGTGTTTGATACACCATAGGTAGTAATGGGTGACAGCGTATAATTTTTGCATTACACGCCGTATAACGTGTGTAAATACGCCATATAACATATACAGATGAACGTATTCATACGGCAAATACGCCGTTTATCGCGTTTTCACGCGTAGAAACACACCGTATTTGCATAACGTATAAAATACGTGATACGCCGTGACCCATCACTAAGCACATGGTATGGTACTTGTTGAAGTACAATTTCACAGTGCAGTCCATGTACTGCAAGCGGTATATTTAAGTCGGTGCAGCTCGCTGCGCTCCTTGAAGGAGCCGTGGGTGATCTGCGAGGGTGCACGCACTGCGCACGCGCGCTGTTCAGGCCATGCGCATGCCTCCACACAACATACAGTATACTTCAGAAGTACATAATGTACGTACTGCTGCCCTGCACTTGCGAAACGCAAACATCGAAGAAGTAGTTCGAAGTATATACCAGGTAGGTTTGCATGCACAGGTGCGTACTTCGTACTGCATGCTCGCTGCGCTCCATGAAAAAGCTGTGGGTGACCCGCGCGGGCGCACGCACCGCGCAACATGTGCAATTTAGACCATGTACACATGCCTGCACAAAATGTATGCCCACATGTGTACATGTGTACACGTACTACCAGTATGGTGTGGGCGGGGGGGGGCGCTCGGCCTTGCTTGGCACCCTGGCGGGTGCCTGCCCTGACAGGTCCCCTAGGTAGCCTGCTGGCACCCGCTAGCCCCTTTTTTTGTTCGTACACATACTTTGCCATGCATTTGCCTGGGCACCCAGTGGCCGTGCTGGCATACATGACATGGGCTCTTGCACGCAAGTAGGTATGTCCTGCGCAGGAGTAGTATGTACATGCTCGCTGCGCTCCTCGAGGAAGCCGTGGATGACCTGAAAGTGTGGTGTTCTCACAAGAGCACTGTCGATAGGTGTTAGGTATGCGTGTCAAAAGTGCATGTTCACAGTTAACTGAATGCTGCAAGCGGTGTACCGTATACTTACGAAGTATACGCATGTGCAGCTCGCTATGCTCCCTGAAAAAGCCAGGAATGATTTGTGGGTGTGCACACACCGCGCGCGTGCGCGCATGTTAGTACTATCTTGACCATGCACATGCCAACAACAAAAACAGAGTATTTTGTGTGTACATGTATTGCCAGTACATGCGTGTGTGTGGCAATGAAGCACATGTGTAGAGTATACCATTTACATCAATAAGTTTATAAGCATACGCTACGATATGTTCTGTCTTTTTTTTTGTCCCAAAAACAAATGCAACCTTATTTCTAAACGCCAACAAAGAAAATGGAAGTGCCTCTTGAAGTAACAATTTGTTCGTCTTCAACGGAGAGCGATTGATCATGGGTCCAAATCCTATCTGTTGCCTTACAAAAAAATTTAATAATCATTCGACAAGTTCAATTCCGTTTTTTTTTCTTGTCCCCAAAAAATACTAAGTGACTACTTTTGAAGTAGGTGATGCGCCTCGCTGAGTGCATCCACCCTGTTCGTCCCGCCCGCCCACCCCTGCGATGCAGCGGTGCCTCGGCGGCAGTTCGCAGGCCGTAACTCACGCTGTAGGGCAGCATGTTGCTCGCCAAGAAGCGGATTTGATTTTGCCATGCACAGCTGCATTCGCAACATCAACTCCAGCGCAAACGGGAGAGAGGTGTGTGTAAATAGGCAACATCCGGAAGCACGGCGTACTACTGTAGTGCATACACTTCGCCGCACTGCCGCAGTGCCGCCTGCGGCACCGTGGCAGACGCCGCACAACGGTAGGCGACTACCTCCGCCCACAGAGGTTCGCAATTATTAAGTGGTACTTCTGAAGTATACGGTATAACAGTGGCCAACAGATGTGCGCTCTCACCTGCTCCAACGCCGCCACTTCCTCCGCATGTACTATCCTACAATATTACTTCAAGTAAATGATTATGGTGGTGTGACAGTCACCAATTCTGGCTAACCGTGCCACCAGCGCCGCCATGTCCTCCCCATTTACTGCCTACTGTACCATCAACAATACTTCGGTATTGCTCAAGTACCTGGTTACATGATACGCCAAGTATAACAGTAATCGCGTGTAATGGCTAATCATCAGCGCTCTCTCTCCTGCTCCAACGCCGCCAAGTCCTCCGCTATCACTGCCATACAATAGCATGCATTGCAACCTCATGTGATATAACACTAGCATTACTTGAGGTGGCTATGCATGCCTTTGTATGCTTAGAGCACTAGTTGAGGTGACTACGCATAATAGCCGACTTCTGCAATTGAGCGTGCACCTGCAACGTCAATTCTTGCCGCGCGCCTTGCGGACACGTAGCCGAGTTACTGCAATTGAGTGTGCACCTGCAGGCCTACTCAAATGCAGAAGTCGGCTACGTGTCCACAAGTCGCGCAGCAAAAAATGATGTCGCAGGTGCACACTCAATTGCAGAAGTTGGCTAACTCAATGTGCACCTGCTCCAGCGCCGTCAGGTCCTCCGCTATTACTACCGCACAATAGTATGCAGAAAGGTACTACTACAGTAGCACACTGTAGCATAACACTATCACTACTTCAGCCAACTCATGTGCGCTCTCCCACCTGCTCCAGCGCCCGCCAGGTCCTCCGCTACTACTACCATAAAATACTATGCGCAGTAACCGAATGTGGTACTACAGTAGTAGCATAAAACTATCACTACTTCAGCCAACTCATTCACCTGCTCCAGCGCCGCCAGGTCCTCCGCAGTTATTACTACCTACCATACAACACTACTTCGAAGTACTACGAAGTACTTCAGAAGTATGTTATTGCGTGGTGTCATAGTATTGCTGGTCCAGCTAACCACTCTCTCACCTGCTCCAGCGCCGCCAGGCCCTCCGCTTTCACTGCCATACAATACTATGCATTGTAATCTCATGTGGTAAAAGCATTACCACTTCAGCCAACTCATGTGCACTCTCTCACCTGCTCCAGCGCCGCCAGGTTATCCGCTATTCCTAGACTCTACCATACAATAGTAGACTCCGCACTGTCATCTTATGTGGTATAACACCATCACTACTTCAGCCAACTCATGTGCGCGTGCGTGTGCTCTCTCACCTGCTCCAGCGCCGCCAGGTCCTCCGCGCTCTGCGCGCACAGCTTCCAGCGCTGCTCCCGCCGACCGCTCTCCTTGAGCACCAGCGGGTACTGCGTGGGCATCTCCGCGTCCAACCTTCCCATCCCCAGCCACCAACCACCATTACATGTAAAAGTGGTGGAACCATGATGCAGACATGCGCACCGCCACCACCACCCCCCGCAGCCACCGCCGCCGCCCCGCGTCGGCCGCCAGCCGCATCCAACACCGCACGGAAGCGCCGTGCGTGTGAACAGGAGGGAGCGCCGCCGCCAGGGGGTCGTGGAGCCAGCGCAGTCGGGCGCCACGGGGTTGCCATCGCCGCAGCCGCAGCACAAGAGAGCATTGCGCGAGAGACGCGGGTGAGGGGCTTGCGGTTGCCGCCAAACAGGGGCGGGCGCATGCAGGCATGGGATAAGGGGCTAACATATGGTGGTTGGACGGGGGGGGGGCGGTATGGTTTGGCGTGGTGGCTGTGCGTGTGCTGGCAGCTGCTGAGCACTGTCGCTATAAATCTGCTCAGCGCTAGCAGTGGAGGTGCAGCGGCGCCGCTCATGCCAGTTCCGCCGGTGGCGGCGCATGCACGCGGCACGCCCCGCCGTCACCACCACAAGAGGTGTCCGTAGAAGCCGCTGCACACACACTGTCAACACACCGCAGCTAAGCAAGTGCAGTGCGACGCAGTAGCGCCACAGCAGCAGCAGTAGTAGCAGCACGGGTTCTGCTCGGCAGCACTTGGTGCTCAGCAGCAAAGGGGGCCGCCTCACCGCCCCATAGTGAGCGCCGTCCCATTGTCCAGGAGGCTCATAATGCCCCGCGGGGGCTCCCGAAAGTCCACCGAGTCCAGCGAGTCCTCCTCATAGTACATTATGACACCTGCGCCAGTCGAAAACGTGCACAAATGCACACTGCAAGTGAAAACAATGTTGCATAGCAGACTGTGACGTTGTCACTTCCATGCCAGTGCAGGCCGCGGCAGGAGTGGTGTTGCTGGTGCCCAAGTGCTTCGACCAACCACAATGGCCTGGTGGAGCTGCTGAGCTTGTTTGTGTTGGCGCTGGCGGGGAGAGTGTTCCACAACCGTGCTATGCGAGACTGCACAGTCCATGCACACCGGCGGGGCAGCAGCACACACTTGGGCAGCCCGCCCTGCACCGCCGCTGTAAGCCACCGCTCGCTGTGCATACTGCTCAGCACGCGGCACAACCACAGTGCGCCACGTTGGCCATCAGGCAGCCGCCACTGCCGCCCCCGCTACTGCCGCCGCCGCCACTGCCACCACCGCCACTGCCGCCGCCGCCGCCGCCACTGCCGCCGCCGCCACTGCCGCCGCCGCCACTGCCGCCGCCGCCACTGCTGCCGCCGCCACTGCTGCTGCCGCCGCCGCTGCCGCCGCCGCTAACACCATCGCAGCTCCTGTGAGCAGCGCCACACTCGCCCGAGCGTGCGACACAGCTTGCACGCCGCTTCCGCACTGCCATGACCCACGACCCCGCTGCGGCTGCTGCTGAGCAGGCACCAGCCACCGCTCCGCAGGTCCCGTGCTCAGGTGACTGCTGGCGAGCGGGCGCCGGCTGCTGCTGAGCACGCGCGCGCTCACCTGAGCGCGTGACGCAGAACCAGCGCGTGCGCCAGTTGCGCGTCGCCATCTTGCCGAACCCGCTGCGACGCTTGTAAAGGCACCCCGCCCACGCAAAGTCGCCGGGCGCGGGCGGTATCGGCAGGTTGAGCACCTCCGTCAGCCAGGGTCCGCTGCTGCCGGTGCGCTGCAGGCCGCGCGTCTGCAATTCACGACGCGCGCGGGTGGCGCGCGGCAGCAGCGGCGGGGCGCCAGAGAGTGGTGGCGGTGCATTGCAGTGCAGCATCAGGCGGCGGCATGACATTATTTGGGAGGTGTGGGATGCACAGTCGCTGCGCGTGTGGAGTGGGGAAGTGCGTGCCCACGGTTTGTGTGCAGTGGCAAGCCACCGTGGGGGTGTGAAGTTGGGCGAGGAGGTGCTTCTGCTGTGCCGAAACGAGGTGTGGCGGCCAATGGTGCGGCCTCGAGACTACTGGTTGCTGCTGCTGCCCTGTCTCTAGCAAGCACAGGTGGCACCAGCCTGTGAACATGGCGCTTCCTCAGGCACAGCAAATGGACGCGCGCAGCAGTGCCCAATTCCGAATCTCGGGGCCAACGCAGGCACCCGCAACTGTGAGCGCGTAAAGCGGTAAGCAGGGCTGTTGTGTGTCTGGCGCGGTCCCAAACAACCTAGGGCGCCACCGAGGGCACTAGCTCGCCACCGACAAGGCAGCACGCCCTGGCCCGTTGCGGTCAGCGCAGATGCCGCAGCGCAATGAGGAACTAGGGAACCAACTGCAGGCAGGGCACCTGATGTCTGCTGCCTGCCCCAGGAGTGTCCCCATCCTGTTCCGGGCTCAGCGAGTCCTTGCTGTGGGGAGAGGAGCCCGCTTGGGCGTCTGCGGCTGAGCGCAGGAGAGTGGCGGGAGGCACGTGGGTGGGTGTCAACATCGGCAGCAGCCAGCAACATGATTCGCTGATGATGCAGCAGCAACATGCACACAGTGCCAGCTCTGCTGCAACCTCTGCTGCTGTCGGCGTGGGCAGACGCACCCAGAGAGGAAAATCCCTCGCTGAAGCTGTGATTGGACTGGCGCCTCATCCCGCTGCCGCCACCAGGGCCGTCTGGTGCGGTGCTGCCTCGAAAGCTCAACCTGCCTTAACAGCCAGTTTTGAAAGGGGAGTTCCGAGCACCGTGCTAGGCCGCTGCTGGTGCTGCCACCGCCAGCCGCCGCAGCAGCAGCGGCACTAGGCACGTGTACGCGTGTGCTGCCGCTGCCTGTTTGCAAGCTGATGGCCGCCCTGCCTGGCGAGAGGGATGGGGGGGCTGCACTGCTCCCTAGCAAGGTTCGGGCCGGAGGCCT
>JAULBY010057404.1:0-10897 GCA_032358315.1 Ophiocytium majus
CCCCCCCCCTCCCCCCTCGACTTGTGTCAGGCCATGCGCATAGAGGTACGGCGCGATCACCTGCTGGAGGACTCCTTCTCGCAGGTGAGCTCAGCGGGCCGTGGGTGGTTGTGAATTCATGTACATGGTTATGGATTCACGTGCATGGTTGTGAATCCAGCACGATTACCTCCTGGAGGAATCCTTCTCACAGGCACGCTCAGCGCACCGTGTATGGTTGTGAATTCATGTGCATTTTTGTGAATTCACGCTCATGGTCGTGAACTCACGTGCATGGTTGTGAATCCGTCGTGACCACCTCCTGGAGGACTCCTTCTCACAGGTGAGTTCAGCGCACCGTGGGGCTGTCAGCATGCACGGTTGTGAATGCATGTGCATGGTTGTGAATTGACGCGCGTGTTGCATAGTTGAAGCAGGTTCCACAGCCAACCAATTAGGTAATCTCAACCCCCGCCAACACTGGCGACACAGGGGTTGTATCCGTGCGCACAGGCGAGCTGCGACCCTGGGAGAGCCCGGCGTGCACGCGGGCGTGAAATTCATGACCATGCGCATTCATTCATTTACCCCTGTGCACGTGTTCACTCACGCCAGGTCACGTCCATGCGCATCTATGCAAACGCCAGCGCTGGCTGCGCGTGCACTTTGTGTGGGCGGGCCCGCCGTGGACCCGGGCATGAAATTCATAACCATGCGCATTCATTCATGAATTCACATGTTCATGAACGCAGGTCATGTCCATGCGCACGGGCGAGCTGCGGCGCTGGCTGCGCGTGCAGTTTGTGGGCGAGCCGGGAGTGGACGCAGGAGGGCTGGAGCGTGAGTGGTTCATGCTGGTGGCGCAGGCGCTTTTTGACCCTCAGGCAGGGCTGTTTCTGGCGAGTCCGGAGACTGGCGCCTTTGACATCAACCCCGCGAGCGGTCTCGCCAATGAGATGCACCTCGAGTACTTCAGGTTTACGGGCAGGTGAGGCAGTTGTACTGGCATACTTCAACTTGTACTTGAAGTATGTTAGTAGTACTTGAAGTGTTCAATAGTGCTTGAAGCATGTTAGTGGCACTTGAAGTGTGTTGGTTGTACTTGAAAGTGTTGTCTGGCGAGTCCGGAGACTGGCACCTTTGACATCAACCCGGCGAGCGGTCTCGCCAACGAGATGCACCGTGAGTACTTTCGGTTCATGGGCAGGTGAGGCAGGGGTTATCATACATACTAAAGAGTAATACTGTAAGCATATACTTAACTTAAAGTAGGTCGCAGATGCATGAGGTAGTGCGCACGCCGCCAGTGTGGCACACTGGAAGATGAGTTTGACATCAACCCGGCGAGCGGGCTTGCCAATGAGACGCACCTGCAGTACCTTCGGTTCACGGGCAGATGAGGCAGGGGAGTCACGCACTATCAGTCGTACATATGCTAGAAGTATGTGAAGTATGTATACCTCGAAGTATACTACAGTGTACTAGTAATGTATCGGCTGCAGTGTACTATTAATGTATCGGTTGCAGATACAATCAGTTCATGCGCGCGCCGCCAGTGCCACACGTTGCATATGATTGGACTTTGACATCAACCCGGCGAGCGGGCTTGCCAACAAGATGCACCCCCCAGTACTTCTGGTTCACGGGCATGTGAGAAATGGGGCAACATTCACTTTGGTACATGCTAAGTAATACTTCAGTATACATGCAAGTGCCGTGGTTTGTTTGTCCGTCGCTGAATGCACATTGCTGACTGTATGTGTGTAACTACGTGCTCTTGCACGTATTTACGTGGACACCCTGCATTCTCTGCGTTGCGCTGCTGCTGCCGCTGCGTCGCACGCGCGCTGACATGCAGGGTGCTGGGCAACCTGCTGCTGGAGCAGAGCGTCGTCCCCTACCGCCTCAGCCTGCCGCTGCTGAAGCATTTGGTCGGCGCACGTGAGTACCATATTATAATCTATACGTAGTGATGGATCACAGCGCATATGCCCTACAAACGTGCTTCGAAGTATGCAAATACGGCGTGTAACGTATTCACATGGGCGCACTTCGTATTTACACGGCAAATATGCTTACATGGCATTTCCGGGGCGTGGAACTACGTACCAGTACGCCATATTTCTGTATGACGTGTTCAATACTTCTAACAGCACAAGCGTACACATATTGACAGACCATGCACACGTCGAACTACATCATGCGCCGTGGCCCACCACTATACTTCGAAGCACATACAATGTACTTCACATGGACGTATGGAAGTACTTTCAAGTATATACTATACAAGTGGTTAAAGTACTGCTGTGCTTCACTGCATAACGCCTTGGCAATTGACCTGCCCTGGCAGGCCGACCCCCAGGCCTGCCGGTGGCGCAGGCCTTTTTTTCCCTTTTTTTATAGCAGCAGTGCTTGTTCCTGGTTGTAGAGGGTTGTGGCTTCTCATCCTTCTGAAGTACATGGCCGGGCATGTACCATTGCTGTGCGCACGCTGGCCTGCGTGGCCTTGGCCCTTGCACGTCCACAGGAGCAGATAGATAGGACTACTGTGGCATGTACCTCATATATATGTATATATATATATATGTATATATATACATATGTATATATATACATATATACATATATACGTATACATATACATATATACATATACATATATATATATACATATATGTATACATATACATACATATGTATATATATATATATATATATGCGTGTATGTACGGTACCTCAATAGCACTGTAGAACCAGGCCTGTTCGAGCTGTACCATGCCGCCCGCTCGGGTTTGTCTGCACGCGGGGCTTTGTTGTCGTCTGCGCACTGCTGTGGCTATGTCTGTACGGGGCCTCGCATGGCCACTGCTTCATGCTGGGCAAGCACGTCTTGGTGTTGTCACGCGCCCGCAAGCGCAAAGTGATCCACACAGCTGTGTGTCTCATCCCCCGTTGGCGGTGAGCTCCTTGGAGGCGAAGCATGTGTGCCTGCACCTTGTGAGTGGTACCAATGTGAGCTGGGCACCCATCACCTTGGCAAGGGCACTCCGATGGCCAGGTGCAAAGTGATCCACGCAGCTGTGTGTCTCATCTCCGTTGGCAGCAGCATTCATGCCCAGGTTTATTTACCATACATCGATTCGAGGATCACTTTTTGTTAAGTGTAGGATGATTGGTACAAATTTTGGTAAACTTTTGGGGGGTGAAGCATGTGTGCCTGCACCTTGTGAAGGGTACCAAATGTGAGCTGGGCACCCGTCACCTTGGCAAGGGCACTCCAATGGCCAGATGCACTCACAACCACAACACACACGACCTCCCTTCGCCGCGCCGCCCCCCACACTTTTGCCCATGAAATTTTCCCGGAAACTTCTGCTGTGTTTCTGCCGCAATTTCTTCAATAGACAGGGTACTCACTACACAACATGACGACCTCCTTCGCCGCGCCACCCCCCGCCCTCTCCCATCTTGGAAAATTCTGCTCTGTTCCTGCAGCAATTTCTTTCAGCGACCTGGAGCTTGTGGACGGCGAGCTGCACCGCCACCTGAGCTGGCTGCGTGCGAACCCGGCGGAGGGGTGAGAGAGGCCGGTGGGCTGTGGCATCTGCACATGTAGTACACCTCTACAGTAGTAAAAGTATACTTCAGAAGCGTGAGTGTATGACATGACCATGTACTTCATAAACAGTACTACTGCAGTATACTACTCTACTACCGGTACAATGCACGCAAAGTGCTACAGCACACTGCAAAGCCGAAGTACATTACTCGCGTGTACTACGGCTAGTCTTTTAGGGCGTGCAAGAGCCGCAGGGTGTTGTGCAGGATGGTCACGAGGAGAGGCCGGTCCCGCTAGTGCCGTGTATGCTATGCAGACGAGCTATGCAAAACCTACAAAGCCCTCACGCGCTTTCAGTAGTGTGACACACACGCATCGACTCAGCCGCCGACGCAATTGAAAACCACGCAAACCCACCTCACATCACACCCCGACGCTCACACGCTGGTCCACAACGCCGCCACGCCCTATGATGCTTGTTAGGTCTAGCCGCAGCCACGGATGCATCACGCCTGTGCTGACTGTGCCCCCCTCCCCCCCGCCTCCCCGTTCCCCTGCCCCAAACCCCCCTCCGCCAGGCTGGGACTGGATTTCACGGTGACATCTGAGCACTTCGGCCTGAAGGAGGTGACGGAGCTGGCGCCCGGCGGCGCGCACCGGCACGTCACTGACGAGAACAAGGACGAATACCTCACCCTCCGGCTCAGGCACAGGTGAGCACATGCGTCCTTGTTGCGAAATTGAAGTGTGATTCAGTGAAGTGCAAATGTTGAAGTTGATGTTGATGGGGCTGGCACCTGGTGGCGCGCACCGGCACGTGACTGACGAGAACAAGGATGAGTACCTCACCCTCCGGCTCAGGCACAGGTGAGCTCGCTCTACCGATGGCGGTGTTTTGCCATGTTCTTGAAGTTTGCATATTGAAGTGCACATGTTGAAGTTGTCAGAGGTGGCGCCCGGCGGCGCGCACCGGCACGTGACCGATGATAACAAGGACGAGCACCTCACCTGCGGCTCAGGCACAGGCGAGCGCATGCACTTTTGTTGTGAAGTTTAAGTTTGAGTATTTGAAGTTTTGTGCTTCCAGAGCTGGTTTGTGCGCACCGGCACGTCACAGACGAGAACAAGGACTAGTACCTCACCCTCCGGCTCAGGCACAGGTGAGCGCGCTGTGCCTCTGTGAGGAATTGCAGCTTGCTCTTGAAGTGCAAATGTTGAAGTTCACCATGTTGAAGTTGTCAGAGGTGGGGCGGCGCGCACCGGCACGTCATCGATGACAACAAGGAGGTGTACGTCACCCTCCGGCTCAGGCACGGACGAGCCCGTGCCCCCTTCCTGTCTACTTGAAGTTTGTGTGTTAATACTCAAAGTTGGAGTGTTCAAGTCAGTGCAACTGCAACAAAAACAAGGGCTTCACGCTGCGGCACAGGCACAGATCAGCAGCAACCGCGCGCTAAGCGTCCTGCTGCCCCTCTGCCCCGCTGCTGCTGCTCCTGCCGCCGCCGCTGCTCCCGCCGGCTGCCGCCACCGCTGCTGCTGCTGCCGTCACCGCTACTGCCCGCTGCTGCTGCTCCTGCGCGCTGCTGCCGCTGCTATCACCGCCGCCGCTGCTGCTCTGTGCTGCTGCTGCTGCCGTCGCCGCCCCCCCCCCCCCCCCCCCCCCCCGTTGCCGCACTGCTGCTACATGCTCCCGCGTCCGCTCTCACTGCTGCCGGCCCCGCGCTGCTGCTGCTGCTGCTGCCACCGCCGCTGCTCCTGCTACGTGCCGCTGCCGCTGCTGCCACCGCCGCTGCTGCCCCTGTGCTCCTGCTGCTGCCACGCTCTCACTGCTGCCGCCATCGCTGCTGCCGCCGGGCCAGGGTCCTGGGGCGTGTGGAGGCGCAGCTGTGGCAGCTGCTGTGCGGCCTGTTTGAGGTCGTGCCTCCGCAGCTCATCTCCGTCTTTGACTACTGCGAGCTGGAGCACCTGCTGTGCGGCGTGCAAGAGGTAGGTCCGCCCCTAGCTGGTTCCGCACGCAACACGCCAGCATCTGCCTCGTCTCTCCTCTGCTATTTTTGTAGAGTAGAGAGGTGTTGAACTCAAGAGTGTAGGTGTTCGCTATGCTGGCTACTGCGAGCTGGAGCACCTGCTGTGCAGGTGCAAGAGGTAGGTCCGTCCCTGCCCGCCCTCTCCCCCCGCCACCAGCTGGCAAGCCCGTTGCGTGCAAACGCACCGGCATCTGTCTCGTCTCCCCTGTGCTCGTCCCATGCGAAGGAGAGCTTCTTCACACTTCGCTGAAGGTTTTAGGGAACACTGCCGCGATGATCGAAGGGGAACGTACGCGCCAAAGTTGAAGTTTGTGCACGCAAGAACGACGCTGCTGTCGCACACAGCAGCCGACCGCCCACCGTACGGGCGCCGCAGCACCGCCGCCGGCGCAGTCACCTCCTGAGCTGCTCAGCGCTGCCGCCGCCCGTGCCTCGCTTCCCCCCATCGTGTCGCCGCTGCATTTATTTCCTCCGAAATGCTTGTTTGCTATGTGACGGGCGCATGCCGGCAGTCATCCACGCGTGCACCTGACACACGCCAAAATCGAAGTTTGTACGCGCCAGAGTTGAATTGCGCGCGCGTGCGGGCCGTCGCTCACGTGCAGCACGATAAAAACCGCCGCAGCTGCACAGCGCCGCTGCCGGGCGCCTGCGAGCCACGCGCCTCCTCACCGTAAAATACGCCGTGACCCATCACCGAATATGAATGCACTTCAAGCAGCACATGCGCAACAGTCCCTCGGCACCGCTACCATCTCGCCCACCAGCGGCACCGGCGCTGGCAGCCACGGCACTGCACCAACGAAAATAAATCGCTCATACCCCCTTGTGACCGCAACTTGCGGCTTCCGCTTCACACCGCCCACCCACCGCCGCCACCACCTATGCCTTTATTTTCACTTCACTGAAGGTTCTAGGGCACACTGCGGCGATGATTGAAGGGGTACGTAGGCGCCAAAGTTGAAGTTTGTGCGCGCGAGAATAACGTCGCTGTCGCAGACAACCGCGGAGCACCCACCGTCCGGGCGCCACGGCGCCGCCGCCGGTGCTGCCACGTCCTAAGCTGCTCAGCGCTTTGCTGCTCGCTCCCCGCCGCTCGCCGCTGCCCATGCCTCGCCCCCCCCGCCGTGTCATTCGCCGCTCTGCGGAAAAAAATGAAAAAAGATTGATGTGCAGGACTGGCGGCAGCACACCACGTACCACGGAGAGTACCGGCGGCTCGGCGACCGGCACCCCGTCATTGCGTGGTTCTGGCAGATTGTGCAGGTGAGCACGCCACAAACTGCTGACACAGAAGCAGCTCAAGGTGGAAGGGAGGTATGTGGGTGCTGGTGTGGTGGGGGTTTGTGTTTTTTGTGAGTGTTTACGTCACCACGCGGCGTGGTCATGCAGGGCGTCCACTGGCAGTGCCCACATCGAAACAGCGCTACTAGTAGGTGCAAGGGAAGTATGTGGGTGCCGTGTTGTGAGCGGTTGCGTTTCTGTGAGTGTGACATTCACTCCTTGTATCTGGTCTGCATCATGGGCAGTCGTGTGTAGTCCGCAGCATGTTTTTTTTTAACTTTCCATGCGGTTTGGGCACTTGTAGTGATGGGTCACAGAGTATAATATATGCATCATACGCCGTATAACGTATGTAAATACGCCATATAACGTATACAGGTTGGCGTATTTATACGGCAAATACGCCGTTTATCGCGTTGTTGGGGCATGAAAATACGCCGTATTTTGTATAACGTACAAATTACGTTATACGCTGTGACCCGCCACTAGGCACTCGTGTGCGGCAGCATGCCACGCGCCATGAACCCGTAGTTGCACCTCACACAACGAGCAGGTGGCTCGCGAGCAGCAGCAGCCACTGCAGTAGCAGGCGCCGGCACACAGCAGTGCTGCGCGGCACACTTTTTGCCTGCGCGTCATGCTCCACTGTGCTCAGCACCAGCGGTGTAAGTGCTGGCTCTCGGCGGGCATGGGAGCTGCAGGCAGCTCTGCTCGCGGCTGACGCGGGAGGCGCTTGCTTTAGCGGTGCCGGCGCTGCTCAGGCGCAGCGGCTGCTAGCTGTGCACCCGTACCCAGCCCGTGCTTAACCAATCGGCTTGTCATCTTGAGTGCTGAGCACAGCGCGTATCACACGAACACCTGCCCGTCAATAATAACATGGTGCTGCAGGCATGCAAGACCAGGCATGATCACCTCACATCATAGCATGAACACCAAAAATTCTAATGATGAAAATGCGCAAACGCCATCCGCTTTTCTCTGGCGCTGCCGCCCTTGCCGCCGCTGACGGTGAAACTGTCGGCGTTGCTGCCGCCACACGCCGTCACCACGCGCTGCCGCCGCTGCTGGTGCCGAGCCGTGCAGTTGCTGAGTAGAGCTGCTGCCGCTACTGCTGCTGCTGCTGAGCTTGGCTGCCACCACTGCCGAGCTGCGCAGCATGCTGCTGCTGCTGCTGTTCAGCAGACCTACTGCTGCTGCTGATGATGATGATGCTGCTGCTGCTGAGCATGTTTGCTGCTGCTACCTGCCGCTGCTGCTGAGCAGGAGGACTTCACGGCGGAGGAGAGGTCACGTCTGCTGCAGTTCACAACCGGCTCCAGCTGGTGAGGCCCACCGAGCAGCACAACATTCAAACTGAAGTTGAAGTTTGAAGTGGAGTTGAACTTCCATATGGAGGCTATAACCCACAGCCGGCTCAAAAAGTTGTGATGTGTGCGCCATGAGCTCACGAGTGTGCATACCACCTTGTTGATTTGTGCTCGGGTCGCTGCATGACTGCAGGTGCGAATACCAAAACTACCCTACCCATTTGTTGCATGTACGTGACTGTAGCACATGGTTCGGTGTATGTTCTGTACACAATACACTCTGTAAGACGCGCATGTAATGTACACACAGCATGTGGTACGCACATGTATGCGTGCACATGAGCGGCGTGCAGCAGCGAGCCATGTGCTGCTGCAGCCAAGCGGCGCGGCACTTGCCACAGGCCCGCACACTCCGTGTTATAAGGGCCAACGTAAATGCTTCTGAAGTATATACACTACGTAGTAGTTTGAATTGTATATGTTCACCCCCTTGCACGGGTCCACCCCAGGGTGACGGCCCCTACTGGCGGGGAGACCTAGAGTTTATCGCTCCTAGACGAGTTTTCATGTACCTCGAAGTATCCTACACGCAGAATGAAATATTTCTGAAGTATGAAGTGCTTCATGTATATACACTGCATATCCTACATAGATCTATGCTCAAGCATATCTACTTGGGAGGGCGGGCGAGTGCGCTATCTGCAAGCGTGGCCGTGTGTCTGGAAGAGGGCGGCTCACCCCCCCGACGTTGACCACATCACGCCTTGAAAAAAGCAGCACATCTCTTCAATCCGCAAGCACCGGCACCCACACTTGCCAACCATGGGCCGCCTGTGCCCCCCCACCCCCGCCCTCCTGCGCAGCGTGCCGCCACACGGCTTCAAGGCTCTCCAGTCGAACGACGGGCAGTTCAGGTGCGTGCGCGCCGTTGGCAAGCATTTAGACACTGCAACGGGAAGTAAATAATCAAGAAAATTTTGCCTTTTCTTGAAGTTGATCCGTCTAATACTTCAGTAGTATTGCATGTGCGCGTGCAGCGAGGTGCGCGCGCGCCGTTCGCGGCAACCGGCCACCAGCACCCACAGGAGAGAGGATGTGTGTACAGCGGCTGTGGAACAGCAGTTGCTGTTGGTGTTGCGCGCGGCGCGAGCGTGCCGACACACGCCCGCAATGCACACTTGAAACGTACACGCGTGTCCCGGCATGATGTGATACGGTGCGGCATGTGCTCCGCTGCTGCTCAAGGCTTGAGGGCGGGCGAGGAGGCTGTTGTGGCGCCACCGGCTGCGCCTGTGGCCTGCGCATCTGCGGCGCCGTGTGGCCCGCAGGCAGCAGTGATAGCTGGCACACGCAGACGTGTCGTGTGCGTACAGCACGTGGCGCATATACATGCGCTTGAAATGCGCGCGTACTACAGGATGCCGCCACAGTATGCATACAGCAGTGCGGGGCGCCGTGGCCCGCAGTGTCTCCCGCGTGCGAGTGATCTGCGAGTCTGCTCAATGAACCACTGGCCACCCCTGCTGCTCCTGCCAGTGCCTTTCAGTGCATCCACGTGCACATTGCGTGCGGTAGATGAGGTTGCACAGCACTCATGCCGTAGCGGTCTGCAAGGTACTACCAGTGCCGCATGGCACCAAAGCGCCCAGCCCCCCCGCCAACACTGGACCCAAATCTACGGCTGCGCAGCAGCACACACCAATCGCCCTGCATGTGGGTACATCACGAAATGAAGCGCCAGACATACTTCGAAGCACTTCGAAGTATGTGCGCTTGAAATGCCTACTTGGACGCACATACTTGAAGGATGCCACCGCAGTACGCAATACAACGGTGTGGTGCGTGCGCGTGCGAACGCGCTTTGTTTGCGGTCATGGTGTGGCCCAGTCAGTCGCCCACGCAGGCGTCCATGTCCGACCACACGGTTTTTGGCCCTACACATGATTGACAACGCCCAGTTTCACCAAGTGCACTCAGTGGTGATTTCACCATGCCTCTAATGGCATACCATATATGCCACCGTACACTGTCAGTCATTTGCAGGGCATGCCTCGGTTTCACCCCACAGTGCAAAAAGCCATGCCTTGTGCGTCCATAAAACCCACATCTCCACAACCATAGCGCGTTCTCCAAAGCAAGGCACGTTATCTGAACCACAGCACGTTCTTCTGTCCCTCGCCCGCAGGCGCTTCAGCATCTGCAGCGCGCGCAAGGCGGACACGCCCTACCCGCGCGCGCACACGTGCTTCAACAAGCTAGACCTCCCCCTGTACGAATCAAAGGCTGAGCTCGAGGAGTGCCTGTCCGTCGCCATCGACTTCGCCTACACGGGCTTCGGCATCGACTGAGCCCCCATTATCGCCGCGAAAGGGGCGGGCAATCAGCTGTGCTACGCGGCGGGGTCTGCCGCAGCAGCTGCGCCTGCCTGAACTTCAACTACAAGTCGAAGTAGCCGATGACCGGCGGAGCTGGAGGAGCGCCTGTCCGCCGCCATCGCCTTTGCCCACACGGGCTTTGGCATCGACTGAGCCTCCTGAACTTCAACTACAACTTGAAGTAACAGTGCCTGTCCGTCGCCATTTTTTTTTTGCCTGCACGGGCTTCGGCATCGACTGACTGTGTGAACGTCAACTTCAACTTGAAGTGACCGCCGGATGCGCGCGAGGCTGCTCCGTGGCTAGGCATCGATTGAGCCCCCCCATCCCCCCATCCCCGCCCCCCCCCCCCCCCCCCCCCCCCCC
>JAULBY010057415.1:0-10896 GCA_032358315.1 Ophiocytium majus
AGTGTACGCAATCCTGAGCATTGCCAGCTCTTTCGCTACACCTGTCTGATCCCTTTTTCTGGTCACGCGCACCGTGTCAAAGGGCTTTCCGTGCCCTAAGCGGAGTTTAATAAAAGTACACACTGTATACAGTGCTTACGAATATACACTGTATACCGCATACACCGGTGTATACATACATGCATACAGTGTATACATCCTGTGTATAGTGTGAATACAGTGTATATCCTGTATACACTGTATGCACAGTGTACACACCTTCATCCATGACACAAACACGTTAAACACATGTGTTTGCGTTCACATCACACACCGGTGTGGCGGAACAAATGCCAGTGCGTGCGCCTGCTCCGTCGAGCGGCCCCTGCAGCAGCCAGGCACTGCCCAGCTGCTGCTGCTGCTGCTGGTGGTGGTGCCGCTGCTGCAGCAGCTGTTGGCGCACCGCGCACTGCGCAACAAAACAGCCGCCCCCACAGCACACACACAAAACACCCCCCCCGTCAACCAGTCTATACTTTGTCGTTTTTTTTTGTTTTAGTCTACACACACATTGTGGTCCACATGCTTTTTTACTCCATGATTTGTCGTTTGCCCCTTTTACTGCGCACGTGTGTGTGTTTGGGTGTGTGTGTGGGGGGGGGGGGGCAGGGAAGGGGGGTTTCCTGCTCCACGTCGCGCAGGAGGGGTTGCGGCGCAACGGCTGTGCGCCTTGGGCCTAAATCACCCCACGTCCTGGCATGTTGCCCCAGCCACGGCAGTATGTGGGCTTCGCAGCCTTTTAGGTTTCTTTCACTGCGTGTGTGTGTTGTGTGTGTGTGTGTGGGAGGGGGGGGGGGGGCAGGGAAGGGGGGTCTCCTGCTCCACGTGTCGCGTAGGAGGGGTTCCGGCGCAACGGCTGTGCGCCTTGGGCGAAAACCACCCCATGCCCCAGCCACGGCAGTATCTGGGCTTAGCAACCTTTCAGGTTTCTTTCGCATTTCACAGGTGCCAAGCACCACACGCGGGCTTCGGCCTGACTTGGTACATGGCACCAAAGGGGTCTAGGGAAAACGATAAAGCTTGGCTTGTAGACCCCATTGCGCCAAGCATACAAGGTGTGTGCGGTCCGCATGGCAGCACCTGTACATGACCGACAAAGGCTAGCGCATACTAGGTCTGAAAACAACGCCTCCAGAGGCACAGCAGACAGGGAACGGCGCGTCCATTTCGGATCATCATACATCTTGGTTGCCGTGTAACACACAATAAAAGTACATGAAAGCCTTTTAGGTTTCTTTCACATGAAGTGCGAGTGTCGCGTGCAGCAGCGACGTGTGCTCAGCAGCACCGCCCGCAGCGCCGATGCACACCCAGCGCTGCTGGCCGTTCCCTGCACAGCAGCAGGCCCTGAGGCTGCTGCGGCCCTGGCGTCGCTGTGCCCTACAAAGCGCGTGCTGATGAGTGGTGCTTGTGTGGCGGGCACCAGCGGGTTGGCTGCTGGTTCGGTGACGGTGGTGAGCGCTGAGTGCAGGGTGCGCTGCGGGCGGAACGTGCTGCAGAACGTGCCACGGAACGAGGAACGCCAGTTCTGCAAACCAGCTGGGCTAGGGTGCGTCCGTGTCTGTCTGTCGTTCCGTGCAGCAGCACCACCACCAGCACCAGCTGAGTGGAGACCTCAGGAGGGCCATTTCAATCCTGGCCGAACCCATCTGCTACAGTTCGTTTGCTGGCCCGCTGCTACACAGGCACACATTGTACAGGCTGGTTGGTGGCAAGGCAAGGTGGTAAGCACGGCCCTGCCGCCGCTGCTGCTGCCGCTGCTGCCGCTGCTGCGCGGCCTCCCACCCGTTGCCGCAACACTCAGCTGGACTGAAAGCGCTGCCGACCGACGTAACGGCTGATGCGGCAGAAGGTAAGCGGGGGCCTCGGGCCTCTGCTCAGCAGCAGAGAAGCTGCCGCTGAGCAACATGAGGTAGGGACTCCAGACGGCGTCATATCCTATGGGGGGCCGGCCTGCCCATTCGGACGCCCCACGGTGTGCCAAGCGGCGGCAACATGGCGGCGAAGCTTTGCGTGCTGCTGAGCAGAGCAGCAGCCGCACCGCACAGTGGCACTCAGAAGAAGCCCAGCGCCGCCTCGGTCAGGGCCATGGTGTGCGCCTGGATGCTGTCTGAGAGGGTCTCGGAGTGAGCGCTGCCGGCAGAGCCTCGGCGCTCCGCAGGCCTGTGCGGCGGGGGTAAGCCGCGTGCATAACATCAGTCTACAAACAAGTAGGAGAAGTAAGACAGCCGAAGAATGTGGGAATGAATACCTACTTCAGAAGTACTTTGTACTCCGAGAACGCGCTGCCAGCGGACCCTCGGCGCTCCGCGGGCCTGCACGGGAGCACAGCGCGTGTGGTGCTCTCAAGGTTTAGCGCGCTTTGATGGAGGGGGGGGGGGGGGTTGATGCACGGCGCACAGGCAGAGAGCACATGGGTGTTGTTCTACACATGATATGTATATCAGTGTCTCTGAAGTAGGCGCTGCCGGCGGACCCTCGGCGCTCCGCGCTCCTGTGCGGCGGGGGCAAGCCGCGTGCATAAAAATGCATAAAAATCAGACTACAAAAAAGTTGGAGAAGTAAGACAACAGAACAATGTGGAAATGAATACTTCAGAAGTACTTCTGGTAACTTTGTTGATTAGCGCTTGCGAGCGAGCGAGAATCCAGGTCATGCAAGCCGCGTGCGCGGGGGCACAGCGCATGTGGTGCTCTCAAGGTTTAGCGCGATAATGTGGGGGGGGGGGGGGGGGGGGGGGGGGGGTTGGTGCACAGCACACAGGCACAGAGCACATGGGTGTTGTTCTACACATGATATGTACTGTAATCCATTAGAGTAGTGCTCTGGCATCATGCCAGGCTTCCTTGCGACTACGCAGTGCTGAGCATCGCCAGCTTGTTCGCTACAGTAGCAACAGCATGTCGGATCATCCATTTTCTGGTCACACGCGCACCGTGTGCGAAGGACTTTCCATGACCTAAGCGGAATGTAATGTACTACTAGTAGTGAGTACTTCAGAAGCATATTAAAATGCCTGGGTGATGTGTATTGCAGGCCCTTGGGTCAGTGCGCAGAGGTGGCGGGGGGAAAGGGGGGGGGGCGGGGAGGGTACACTATGCGGCGCTACTGCGATTGCGCTGTAGCGCGCGTGCCCACTTGGGAGGCGCATACGTGCACCGCACCAGCAACGCGCGCGTTCTGCATTGGCGAGTGCGCCAAAGAGATGCAATGCTGCGAACCATGCTGACTGGCAGCCGCTGCTGCGGGCCGTGCGCCCCCGTGTCACATGGCCTTTTGTTACCTCATGCTGGTGCTGTGTCGAGGGCTGACACGCCAAATGGTGCGTGAAGGTGCCACTGTGGCTCGTGCAGTATCACATGTGGGGTTGCTGATGCGCTATACACTGTACAGCACAAAAACAATTCCGCCTCAGCTGGGCTTATCGGTACAGCTACTGGCATGCGCGCGGACCGATGGTGGAGCTCGTGTTTGGTTGTAACCTGCTACTGGGGAGAGCGCAAGTCGCCTCACCTGGTACAGCTGGGTGACCCCTTGAAGGTGTCCAACAAGAGAAATCGTGGGGCGCAGAGCTACAGTGGGGGTTAGGCGACACCACTTCGCATAGCACCCCAGGAGGGGTAGGCGCAGGGGATGACGGCGGTTGTCTTCGCTAGCTTGCCCCCTGTGGGTCGGTCGGGAGCTGGTGCCGCAACCCCCAATTCACAAACGTGCAGCTTTCTCTCACCACACGCACCGCCAGCGAAGGCAACCGCCGTCACCCCTTCGACAGTGTTCACCCGAAGCTGTCTGCCAACCCGCAGCACGGGACGTGGTGAACCCGCTTGCGCCCGTTCAATCAACGCAAAGCAGTGGTCTTGCCCTTCTCAAAACCTGCGTCTCTTCAAATGTGTGTCCGCCTCGGCGGCTTAACTATACTCCGCCCCTTTCAAAGGACCCGGGACTTGGCTCATGCCCGGGATCCAAAGAAACTGGGCTTCATGGGGTCACCCAGCTGTGGTGCTAGGACAGTGTGTGAATGGCGCACACAAGCTCATCGTCAACCAAGCAATGATATATAATATGATGTATCATATTGAAGTATGCAAGTAGCGGCTTTTAAGTGTAACACCAACAGAAACAAATGTCCAAACTCCGAAGTTAACTACCTACTACAGTAGCACTTCGAAGTACCATATCATAGACCACTCCCTACTACAGTAGTCGAAGTACCATATCATAGACCGCCACTTAAAGGGTCCACTGACCACCATGATGTACAGCACACGGTACAGGCAGTGGGCGTACCTGCCAAACAGCGCCGGCTTCTCCACGGCGTACCCTCCTTCCAGGACGGACACAAGGCGCCCGCCGCACAGCTGCTCAACAACAAACGGCACACCGAAATGGGAGATGAGCCGGGGGATGCCACCAGCTTTTGGGAGGACGGTAAGGGCGCGCGTGCAGCAGTGCTCACTTCCTTTGGCTGGCTTCAACACTGAGGCTTACCTGTGCATAAATACATGTATGCTTCAGTAGAAGTGTGTATGTGTACATACAAGACTCCCCACGGGAGGCTCGGGATCAGTGCGCAGTTTGAACACTGGGGCTTACACACATGTATATGTACTTCAAGTACGTACTATTAGTAGTAGTATAAGTAGTATTATTAGTAGTAGTATAAGTAGTATACCCCCCCCTTGCCGGAAAAGACCCCCCGGTGTTAACAATGGCAGATGCTTGGCGACATTTAACCAGGGGCGGGTGAACTCCTGTACTTGCGGAATTGGGAGCAGCCATCACCTATGTCGTGACACGTATCTCGTTGCTTCATGCACACTGGCATGCGTGGCTTGGGCCCTCGCACGGCCACAGTGCAAACAACTAAAACTGCTACTTCATGGCGCCCTGGTGGACGACCTGCTCTGGCAGGTCAAATCCAGGTAGCCTGCCGGCGCCAGCTAGCCCTTTCTCTGTTCGCACACATACACTGCCATGCATTCGCCATGGCTCTCCAGTGGGCGTGCTGGAATACATGACATGACCTCTCGCACGCCCACAAGTGCAAATAAATACAACTACTTCGGTATACTGCTAGTATGATGTGTTGTGCACATGCATGGTACAGCCAGTGCCCTTGGTGTGAGACGCACCTCCTCGTTGCTTTGTGCAGACCGGCATGCGTGCCTTGGACCCTTAACTAAAACTACTACGTAGTCTATTGTTCATACATGCATGTTACAGCCAGTGCTCATGTCATGACACGTACCTCCTCCGCGGCAGCGGCGAGCGTGCGTGTGGCCTCGTAAAAGTCGGCGGCCTCCAGCTGGCCTGCAGCCGCCACGCCAGCAGGGGCGGCAGCGGAGTAGACGCCATGTCAGCACCACGCTCGGCACATGCTCGTACAAATTCCGCATTGCATCCCTAGCCCTTAAGGGTACTCACCGGCGCGTGTAGGGTGTGGGCCACTGGTTCTGACCAAGTGAATAGATCACCACAAAGGCTTCGGCCTGGCTTTCTGCCCCAGCACGGGAGTACCTGGGCTCAGTCACCTTTTTGGTTTCTTTCACATATGTGGCACTCTTACGGCGTGTACATACGATATACATATACTTCAGGAAATTTCTGAAGCGTACGTATATGTACCGTAAACGGCCCATGAGTATATGGTTTTGTGAAACCCTACAGTGGTAGTACGCGCAGCTGCCGTCTGAGTCGCTTAGCAGCTACGGCATATACATGTACTTCAGAAGTACCCATATGTACCGTAAATCGCCCGTGAATATACGGTTTTGTGAAACCCTAGTACACGCAGCTGCAGTCAGAGCTGCTGAGCAGCTGCGGTGACGCCTGGTCTGCTGAGCAGCCTCACCTGTGCGGTCAGGGGACGCGGCGTCGGTGTACTACCACTACAGCATACATAAGCCGTATGTTATCCGTGAATGTACACCAGATACGTTGTCGTGCGACCCTACTGTAGCTGTACGGAAAGTCGCAACCAGAGCTGCTGAGCAACAGCGGCGCCATCCACTCTGTCGCGCAGCTTCACCTGTGCAGTGAGGGAAAGCGGGACCCCGGTGCGCGGGACCCCGGTGTATTACAGCGTATATATGCCGTACGTTGTCCGTAAATATATGCTTCCGTGTAACCCTAGTACGCGCAGTTGCAGTCAAAAGCTGCTGAGCAGCTGCGGCAACAGCCGGCGTGCTGAGCAGCCTCACCTGTGCGGTGCGGGAACGCAGGACCCCTCGCGGCACCACCACGTGACGCCACCGCCCGCGCCGGTGGGCTAACCCTAATCCGTAAATAAATGCTTCTGTGCAACCCTAGTACGCGCGCAGTTGCAGTCAAAAGCTGCTGAGCAGCTGCGGCAACGGCCGGCCTGCTGAGCAGCCTCACCTGTGCGGTGTGGGAACGCAGCACCCCTCGCGGCACCACCACGTGACGCCACCGCCCGCGCCGGCGGGCTAACCGTAATCCGTAAATAAACGCTTCTGTGCAACCCTAGTACGCGCAGCTGCGGTCAGAGCTGCTGAGCAGCTGTGGTGACGCTGGTCTGCTGAGCAGCCTCACCTGTGCGGTGCGGGAACACAGGACCTCGTGAGGCGCCGCCGCGTGACGCCACCGCCCGCGCCGGGCCCACTGGTGCCCGCTTGCCGCAGCGCTGTGCCTCTATCTGTGCGGCAGGCACCTGCAGCGGAGGCGGTGGGAGTGAGGGGGGGGGGGGGGGGATAGGTGACATGGTACGGGGCGGTGCGATGCATAATCACCGAAACTTATTTGGTTTCCACGGCAAGCTTTTCCTTTTAAGCGTCCACGGTGTTTTTTTTCGATATCTTCTTTCTTTTTGGGCTTAGCATAATTTTATTATTGTTTTTAGAAGTTGGATTGTTTTTATTATTCAGACTTTGATGTGTTTATGTTGGTGAGGTGATATGCTACACCAAATCGTGATCATATTGCTGGGATTAAGGTGACTTTGCTGGTGTCATGCGGATGAAGGTTGTCATTGAGGCAGTGGGCTCCGCTCACAGACAAGGGTACGGAAGTGGTCGTTAGAATTGTGGGCAGTGGCATCCCGTGGTACTCGTGGTATGCAGGGAAGGGGGTCTATGCTGTACCTCCCGGCACAACGGTTGTGACGACGCACTGCCCACCCCTGACGGCTGGCCAATCAGATGGGTACGTAAAAGTGCAACGCTTGCATGCGTGAGTCGCATAGAAGCGGATGCAGCGCCGGCCCGGCAGCAGCGTCCGTCGCCCCCCCCATCGCCAGACACCAGCACACTTGTGGTAGACGTATTACATGAGCGGCACAATGATTGCGGAATCATGTGGGTGCAGTGTGCGGGTAGGGTGCAGCGCGCAGTGCCGTGCGCTGTGAAGTGGCACCAGTCCCAGCCGTACCGCACAGCCCATTCTACATGCGACCCGCACTGAGCCACTACTACTACTACAGTGGGAGTGTACACAGCATGTGCACAGCTGTTCGTATGGGCTGCAAGAAAGGTGTTCTGGACCCCTCACAGCCCACCGTGCACCGCTCCAAAAGCAAGTACCGGTACTTGTGAAGTATGCACACCACCGCATGCATTACCGTCAACAATGTAGGTAGTCTCAGACATAAAAAGAATGGCAAATACACTTCTACCAGTACCAATGAATGTAGTTTCAGATCGTAAACAAAAGTGTGGCAAGTTCGCTCAGTGAAAGACGCAACACTCTACTATCATCTGTACCTCGAAGGGGAGCATGGCAGTGGGGCGGTGCAGGTGCCTGCCGCCCACGCCCGCATGCTCGCAGTGCCAATGTATATAAATACCACTACAACTTAGTACGTACTTCAGAAGTACTACTAGTAAAAAACATCGCAAAAAAATGGCAATTATCTGTACCTCGAAGGGGAAGATGGCGGTGGGGCGATGCGGGTGTTTGCCGCCGGCGCTCGCGTGCTCGCAGTGCTCTGGCTCCGCGGGCGTTGGCGGTATGTCGCTGGCGTTCAGGTACAGCGTCTCCATCATGCGGCGCGTGCGCGACACCTGCGCCGACGCCTCCTTGCTCAGCGGACGAGGCGTCTGCTCAGCAGTAGCACGCGCGGTCACGGACATCAGCGGCGGCAGCAGTGGTGGCAGAAAACAGCGGCGGCAGTGGCAGCAGTGGCACGCGCAGTCACAGCCAGCAGCGGCGGCGGCAGCGGTGGCAGCAGCAGCAGCAGCAGCAGCGGTAGCAGCAACAAGCGACGGCACCAACGGCAGTAGCAAGCGGCAGGAGCAGTGGCGACAGCGGCGGCGGTGGCAAGCGGTGGCGGCGGCGGCAGGTGGTGGCAGCGGCGGCAGAAAAGCAGCGGCGGCGGTAGCAGTTGTGGCAGAAAGCAGCGGCGGCAGCGGTGGTGGCAGCAGCGGCGGCGGTAGCAGCGGCGGCGGCGGCAGCAGTGGCAGCAGCAGCGGCGGTAGCAGCGATGGCGGTAGCAGCGATGGCGGTAGCAGCGGCGGTAGCAGCGATGGCGATGGCAGCGGTGGCAGCGATGGCGCAGCAGCGGCGGTTGGCCACAGTGGTGTGAGGCAGCAGTGGCGGTGACTGGCAGGAGCGCTCTTATGCCAGGTGCACGTACTCACAGGGTCCGTTTGCGACCCGGGGCACACACGTCCTGCAGCACAATGGTGGCATACGCCCAGTGCCCGCTGCCGATAACTAAAAGGTTCACTGTGCATCACAGCTCAAAACAGTAAGCGCTCGGAAGCGGCGAGGGCAAGGGCGGGGGGGAGTACAGCATGTGGTAGGCACTGCTGTGTGACACCGCAGTCAATGGCACTCGCCTCGAACAGAGCGCAGGCTTTGTTGCGCACAGCACCACAGCCCGCATATAACTACTTCAACCAGTTATCGTGTCGTTGGTTGTGCGCAGCACTTTGCGTGTTTGCACGCAATACACTGCCGCGCATGTGCCATGGGCACGAGAGCGTCGGCATGCACGACATGACCTCTTGCACGCCCACGAGTGCAAATAAATAAACTACTTCAAGTAACACTTTGGCTTTAGACAGGAGATCATGTGAAAACTCAATCTAGGACGCTGAGCTCTACAGGTCTCCCCACCGGTAGGGGCCGTCACCCTGGGCAGACCCGTGCAAGGGGTGAACAGAGCAAAGACACCACCGCTGCCCTACTATAACTAACACTCTGGCTTAAGACAGGAGATCATGTGCGCACCTGCTCCTGGTCCGGCAGTATGGGCGCGGGCCGGTGCCAGGGGACGCTGGGCACCATTCTCCGCAGCATCTCGCGGCGCCGTAGGTTCTCGCACGCGCGCGCCCGCGCTGCCTCCTCCCTCTCCCTGCGAAGCATCTCCCTCTCGTGCTCGCGCTCTCGGCGCGCCAGGTCCTGCCAGGCCTCCGGCTGCTGCTGGTCCAGGGCGCGTTCGTGCTCCACCTCCGTCTGCCGTGCTCAGCAGAACAGAACAGTTGATTTTTAAATGTATTGTACTGAGGTAGAGGGTGACAGCGTCGAATATTTTGCCGCCATGTACATTTGGTACTTCGTATACATAGTTATACTTCATATATGCTATGATATATGAAGTATTTCGAGTGCCGCCTAACATGGTATGCACATACTTTAGGTATGCGAAGTACTACAGTAGTGTGTGTGCAGTACATACTTGAAGTATATTGGAGTGAGTTGTGCTTTTGGAGTGAAAGCATGTGTGACAAGGGGTGTGCTCAGTAGTAGAGGAGGGTGTGCTCAGCAGCAGAGGACGGTGTGCTCAGCAGTGGAGGAGGGGTGTGCTCAGCAGCACAGGAGGGGTGTGCTCAGCAGCAGAGGACGGGTGCGCTCAGCAGTAGAGGTGGGGTGCGCTTAGCAGAAGAGAACAAGGGGTGTGCTCAGCAGCACAGGAGGGGTGTGCTCAGCAGCACAGGAGGGGTGTGCTCAGCAGCACAGGAGAGTGTGCTCAGCAGAAGACGAGGGGTGTACTCAGCACCAGATGAGGGGTGTGCTGAAGAGCAGATGCGGTGGCAGTACATGCGGCGGCATATGCGGTGGCCGTGGGAATGGTGACAGTGGCGGCGGAGGCGGTGGCCGCGACCGTGGCGGCGGCGGCAGCAGCGAGGACGACAGCCACCGCATGTTGGTGACAGTGAGGTTTGCGAGAGGATGCGCCCATCCACTGAAGTAGGATGCTCAGCAGCACATGGTCTAGCGGTGACAGATGGCAGTGGCCTGCACCTCCACAGTGGACAGGACACGCGCATCTGGTGCAGCACGCCACCGTCCCCTCGGTATTAATTACTCTACTTCGAAGTACTTATAAATACATATGAGGTATAAATACAAATACCCGATACTTGTTGAAGTAGCTGCTTATGACAACACTGTGGTGAAACCTTCAGCAAAAACCAATGGACAAACCAATGAACAGCGCCCGCGCACCTCGGCCGTGAAGAGGCAGATTTGGCACAGCACACCGCCGCCCCTTCCACTATAAAGTACTACATAGTACTACTACATAGTACTACTGTAGTACCGGTACTTCTACTACAAAGCACCGGTTGTGAAGTATCTGTTTTTGACACTGCTGTAGTGAAACCTCCAGCAAGAACAGCGCCCGCGCACCTCGACCGTGAAGAGACGGATCTGCCGCAGCACCCCCCCGCCCCGGTCCGCCCACGACACCCGCTTTATGGCGCCGCCCCCGCGCCGCGCGCCCCCCCGCATGCTCCTGTCGAGCGCTGAGCTGAATGACTCAATTGTGGGCAGCGGTCCTGCTGAGCTGGTAGAGCCACTCGAGTCCCAACCCGTGCCGTAGTGGTCGGGGGGGGCGTAGGGGGAGAAGCGGGGGGAGCGGGGGGGGCCAACCTTGGCCTTGCGGGAGGAGCGGCT
>JAULBY010057426.1:0-10895 GCA_032358315.1 Ophiocytium majus
CCACACACCAGGCAGCGCCATGTACTCCATGACACGTGCCGACAGTGCCATCTGGTGCGCCGCCGACAGGGCTGCGCATATGCGCGACAGCGCAAGTGTGTACTTCTGACTGTTTGCAGCAAAGGGGTCTATGGCGAGCAAGAATGCTTGCCCGGCACCCACACACAATGCACACGCAAGATGCCATGCAGTGCCCACTGCTACATGTTTACTAGCAAAGCAGCAACAGGACGGCACTGCACTGCTCTGTGTGCCTGTGCCAAGTCAGTGCTCCTGGCGAGCGGCGCCTGCTGGCAAAGTGCGCCGTGTGTGTAGCGCTCGGTACAAACGGCAGCAGACTTGGTGCCATAACATGCACACATTACCCGCACACACACCAGTAACACGCCAGTCACACAGCCTAGCCTTGGATGCTGGAATGCAAGATGGCATGGGGCATGTGCCAGCCCACAGGTGCACAGCAAGCACAGCATAGCAAAAGCACACACAAGAAACAGTGCACCATACTGCCCAGTCATTGTACAAGCACAGGTTGCTGTACGTTGCAGGTGCGACATGCTGGCCCTGCTAGCTGGCCAGCTGTGTCTGTTGTTTCAAGCAGGAGCATGGGCAGCCTAGTATATGCAAATAGGCTGCCCATGCAAATCATGCACGTAATCTACAGTTCTCATGAACAACCCTTCTTTCGTGATGCACTCAACGCTGGTTGTCGACCAGGTGGACAAACCGGAGGAGACTGAATGCTGGCCTGTGTGCAGCCTCACGGCGTCTCTGACCTCAGGCTTTTTGCACAGCGCACCTCAGGTGGGTCATGCCTGGCGGTGCGTGTTGCTGCCGCCCGCTTTTGTGCAGGACGCCCCAAGAGCAGGCAGCTGGTCGCCCACGACAGCCACCCACACCAGCGGCGCCATTTCCACCAGGTGTGGGTGTAGACTGAAGGACTGCTTCTCGTCAGCAACTGGTGATGGTCGCAGCAGGCAGGGTGGAAACACGCCACACCGCCGGCAGCTTGCCAGGCCATTGCTGCTGCTGCTGCTGTGCCTCCTCGTCGACGTCGACATGCCCGGGTCCTCTTTTCCGCTCTGCGCCTTTGAAGGGCCGAGCCGTCTGGCCCTGAGCTTTCCGAGGCGCTGTCCTGGCGACTCAGGTAGCACAACATTACTGCTGCTGAAGCTGTGGTGGACGGGGCTGCTGTTGCTGTTACGCTGGCCCGCCTCCACCGGCCCTTCTCACTAAAAGTTGTGGGAGGCGGGGGGGCCGAGGTGGTGTGTGCCTGGTGTGTGTGTGTGCACATTATGCGTTTTCTTGAAACCGCACGCGGACACCGGACACACACGGAACCAAAACGGGGCAGGCAAAAAGTGCAGCTGCTTTGCGCAATTGCGAGGATAACCTTCACCGCGTGAAACAAAGGGTCCGACATGGCGCTGACGCTCACCGACCGCCGCCAGCGGGAAGGGCAGGGACCGTAGACGAGCACAGCGCAGCGAGGCACCCGCCGGCCTCCCCACCTGCAAAGCTGTGCCGCCACCTGGCACCCATTCAAAGGACCGGACAACGCGGGCGCTAGGGCGGCTCCCAGCCCCTGCCGCGCTTTTGGCGATGTCGCTACGTCCAAGACAGAGCGGCGGCAGTGGGAGGACACAGCGGCAACAGGAGCGCTGGTGGCTGCTGTGTTAGCGAAGCACCTGAGGCCGCCGGCCGCCAGGCCAGGGTGGCGGCGAGGCACTCAGCACAGGTGGTGAACGGCGGGAGAGGAAGAGGGTAGCCATGGGTGGCGCAGTGGGCAAAGTGCTTGCGCACCAGTACACCCACTCCTTCAGGGACAACAACCGGGAGCTGCAGTCCAACCTGATGCGGCGGCGTAAGGATGTCGACGCCGGCGACTTCTACGACATCGGTGAGGTGATAGGGCTGGGGTCCATGGGGCAGGTGAGAGAGCCACCAGCAGCAGCGCGCACTCGTGCCGTGCGCGCGTCTGGCGTTGACACTGCAGCGGACAAGTGGGTCAACTTATAAATAACCGTAGGTCGGTACCGGCTGAGTGTTGGCGGTGGTGCGGCTGATGGTGCTGTTGGCCTGGCGGTGCTCCACACTGTGCGTGCTCCCTGCTGCTGTTGGTGCAGATTTATCGAGTCGTCAAGCGCAGCACTGGCCAGGTGTTTGCACTCAAGACCATTCAACTGGCGAGAGTGAGCAAGGTGGGTGCTGGCTCTGGCTGCTACGGTGGGTTTCAATCGCAGCAGTCTCTGTACTCTGCTATCAACCTTGACATCGTTGCAGCCTCAGGACTATGCACCTACGCAACTGCCAACAATGCCAGGTACACGTGTACTTCTAGACGGTATCACCAACCACACAGCAGTCAGGAAGCCTGTGCTTGTATGGTACCCTGCAGCATTACCAGCCATTGCGGGCTAGCCATCGCTCGTATGGCGGGAGCTACTTGTTTTTTCACCACCTGAAAAAATCATCCCACCAGCTATGCCTGCGTTCCACCCCAGCCCGGCAGCACCCTGTGCTGTGCATGCGGCCCCACAGCTGCTTGCAAACCGCTGATGTCAAACAATCGGCTGCCATTTGATGCACCGTTTGTTGTTTACAGCGCATGGTGAACGAGCTGCAGAACGAGATCGAGATTCTGCAGAACCTCACGCACCCCAACATCGTACGTGAGTATACCATGCTGGCACGGCGGCAGCACTGGCGGCGCTACGCTCGTGGCTGTGCTCAGCAGCTGCTGGCGGTCAGAACGGCACCATGTGGGGGGAGGCGATGAGTGTAGCAGTGGTTTGGGCAAGAGTCGGCAGCAGGGCCGGTGTGCTGATGCGCCACTGCCGCTGAGCGGCGCAATGTTGGCGCCGCACGCGCATTACATTACAATGTTGCCACGTTTCTGACTGCCGAGCCTGTGCTTATTGTGATGTCCACTGCCGTGCAGTACGGCGTGGCCCGTACTTGTCAGAGCAGCAGGTGCGGTGGCAGCTGCCCTCTGCGTGCCTGCAATGGCGTGGCGCAAAGTCAACTTCGACGTTGTTACTTGCAGCCGCTTGCATGAAGGCATGCCGTGTGGTGCTGATATGTTCGGCCGCGTGCGCACGCGTGCAGGGCCCCTGGAGGTGTTTTGCATGCACTGGCGGATGCAGCTGATCATAGACCTGTGCCAAGGAGGGGACCTGTACGCGCGGCGACCGTACACGGAGGTGGCTGCGGGCATCATCTGCAGGCAGATACTCAGGTAAGGCTGCGGTTGAAGGCTTGTCATTTTTTTTTTTTTACTGGTACCACATAAATGTACTTCGAAGTATTTTCTGACGTGCAGTACTTCGGAAGTTTACTTCGAAGTGTGTACATACTGCATGAAGTACCGGTGTATACTATTATGAGGCATGCTTTATGAAGCGCAGGTATATTCTATTGTTGTGTGTGGTGTACAGATCTGAGCAGGTCACCGCTGTGGTCACAGAGCTGCAACCGCTGCCGCGCTGTGGTGGCGCCTGTTGGGGCAACTCACTGGTCTGGGTTCATTTTTAAGTGGACTGACAATGGAGTGAAGGAGTGCTGCCAGAGCGTTGTTGCAGGCAGCAGTGCAGGGGGCGGTAACGGCAATGATTGCACAGGGCTACACATGTGCACGCATGGTTGTGTACCAGTTACAGCTTCAACATGTGATTAAAGTATACTTCGAGTAGTAGTTACACATGATGATTGTTAATGGTACCTACCTCTAGTATGCAACATGATACGCCATGTAGTGCTACAGTAGTAGGTAGTTGTGTTACACATGATTGAGGTAAAAGTACACATGAAAATTGTGAACGGTACCTGCATAATACCATGATGCTTCTTGTAGTATAATACCGATGTGTACCAGTGTGTAGTACCGGGTACTACAGTAATACTACGTAGTACTTCGGAAGTACTACAGTAGTATGTGTTGGCCGCCTGACAATCGCCTGCCGTCTGCCAGCACCACCGTCACACTTGCTGCTACTCGATTGTGGAAGCGCTGCCCCTCACTGGTGTACCTCGTGCCACGTGTGCTGCGCTTGCTGCGCTTGCTGCGGCGGTGGCGGTGTTGTGGGCATGGCGCTGGGCGGCTCCCTGTGGTGCCACAGCGCAATTGCCTACATGCACTCAAAAGGTGCGTCACTTTGGCAGGGGGCGTGGAACCATGCTTTGCACCGCACGTTTCAGCGAGTGATTGGGCGCCACCCCGCATGCCACCACCACCACCTGCAAGTGCCGCATGACAGCACGTGCATGGCCGCCTATTCGGCACAGGCAGCCTGGCCGGCACTGGCTTGCCACCCCCCCCCCTGCCACCCGCGGCATAGTAGCATACCCTGTCTAGGTGCAGTCATTGCTGCGCACGGCAGCTTGTGCGTGCAGCGCAGCATGTCGCAGCTGCCACCTGTCTGCACTGACGCTTGTGGTGGTGTTCGGCATGGCCTGCTGCGACATGCTGCGCTGCATGCCGCAGGCGTGTGTCACCGCGACATCAAGTTTGAGAACATCATGTTCGACAGTGACCACGCGGACGCCAGCATAAAGGTGCGCGCCTCGGCATGTCCGCATGCGACATGGTGCAGGTAACGGCTCGCGTGACTCTTGTTCACAGCGTTGATCTGGTCGTGTGATGATGGTTGGAGGCGTGTGACTGGAGGCGTTGAGCTGCCTCTCTTGTCTGCTTCGTCGTGTGTGTTGTGCAGCACTGCGTTGTGTGGGTTGACAGTCGTGACCGCCTGCTGGCATGTCTGTGCATGTGCATGGCACAGCGGGCAGGCAGCACCTGCTATGCAGCGATAGTGAACATTGTGACAAGGCACCATCACAGACTTTGTGTGTACACACTAGCCCTGGCGCCACAGCTGCAATACTTTGCCTTTGAGTGCTGCCGCGCCAACCGTTTCCTCTGTTGCTGCTGCTCTTGCTGCTGGTGGTGGGGGTGGGTGATTCTGCTGCTGGGATTGGCGGTGCTCCTGGTGTTGGTGCTGCTGGCGTTGCTGGTGCTGCTGCTGAGCACTTCAGCTGCTGGACTTTGGGCTGAGCGCGCGGTATAGGGAGGGCGAGCAGCTGCGGAATACTGTGGGCACCGCCTACAGTATGGCACCTGAGGTGAGGCTGTGGTTGGCATTGGGATTTGGATGCAATTATACAAATGCAGGATGATCGAAGTAGCTTGGCACCCCCCCCTCAGTCTATGAAGACTGCAGCTGGTCATCCAGCATCAGGGCCCAAATTTAACTATGGCTCGCAAGCGCACAAATGGGTACCAATAACATATACTACCGCCTTGTCGATCAATAATGCCATGGCTTTGACTTGAGGTACAGGGGGCCCACTGTTTTAGAGGCGCACAAAGAATGTGGTCCACAGTCTCGCAACAGGGCATGCTGCTGCTGTTAGCAGGCAAATAAATGTGCACCACAGTTTCAGCAAAGGCGCCGCTGTTGGCAGACAATCTGGGACGCGCAAGTGCGCAACACAAGTTTTGGCAGCAGGGCATGCTGTTGTTGGCAGCCAAGGTGCGCGTGCAGCAGTATTGCAACAGTCTGAGCAGGTATGTGCATAATGCACGCACCACTCCTGCTGGGCGCGTGTGGGGAAGCTATATACTTGAAGTGGCTATGTACCATACTTCAAGTATGCTTCGAAGTATACTTGTAGTATCATATGAAGTACTTCAGTAGAAGTATACCATAGGTTTCGCACCACATAGACGGCACATGGTGTCACAGCCACCCCCATGGTGAGGGCGGCCACAGGAGGCTCTCCGGGGCTCAAGAAAAATATATGGCCTATCTTTTTAACTGGGCGTATATGATCATAGCCCACCCCCCCTGTAAGTCGAAAGTAGAAGAAACAGCCATGGCCTTCATTATCGACAAGGTGGGACAGAAGCCTATGGCAGTGATGACTGATATGGCGGGCTTTGCTGATGTGCCTACCACGTTATCATATCAGCCATTGAAAGTAAGCAAGCCATGCAGCTACACCTGCCGGGCAACCACAGTATCAACAGCACTGTGATTCGTCCCCGGAAAGCATCTGTAAGGCACTGGGGTGCACAATAGGACATTCTTACATGAGTGCATGCCTACACATACCCACAAGTCGGCCTGGTGCCCATGCATGTGGTGCAGCAGCGTGAGGCATTCAATGTCTGTTTTTACCACATACTTCAAAAGTACCATGTGGCCGTGCGACACAAGTTCCGTTGGCATCAGTCATGTACCCAAGTGGCATGTATGCCATTGCCATACTTCCTGCATGTGGCATAAATGCCATTGCCTGACATACTTCTGAAGTATGACATGTGATTATGCTAACAAGCATGTGCAGGCATGTTGTGGCAGCTGGTCAAGCTGCACTACACTGTAGTGCTAGTTTGGTGGCTGTTGCGGCGCTGAGTGTATCTCCCCCTCAGCAGCAGCCAGTAATGACGTACCTCAGAAGTATACACCTCCAGGCATGAGCATGCTTCTTCAGTCTTCAGCCTGTCCTACGTGCGGCACCAGAAACTGTCCAACTACCAAGCGTTAGCCCATAACCACACAATGCATACACACTAAATTGTCCGGCGACACCCCACCTGGTGCGTTGTCAGCTGCCTCGCACTTACAATCTGATACTCCATTCGCTACACCGCTGTTGAGCAGGTGCTGGCAAACCAAACATACAACCAGGCGTGCGACCTGTGGAGTGTGGGCGTGGTGCTGTACATGCTGCTATTTGACAAAATGCCCTTTGCCCCACGGGTGAGCACCCACGCGCAGCACCTACGCGCTTGCTTGCCTACCGCGCATGTTTTGGCGATGTGGCTGTGTGCGTACGCTTGTGAGGCGTGCAGGGACCCATGCATGTGTGGTCAAAAGCACCCACGCGGGTGGCACAGTGCAGCTCTCCTGCAGGACCGCATTGCCACCAATATGGCATTTTGATATTGGGCATTGCGTGCACTCCCCAATGTTGTATTGTGAGCAGGGGCATCACCGGGCTACTTGGCTACCCTGCTGCAGCAGCACCTGTATGCTGCCATTGAGCACTGCTAACCACTGCCCCTGCTGACACTGACACCCTCCCTGCTGGTGCATGCCACTCCCGCTGTGCGTGTGAATGTTTGTGAAATCTGTGTGTGAATGTGCGTGATCATTCCATGAACAGCATAGCTGCCGGGACATGGCCGAGAAAATCCGGGCTGTCAAAATGGCTGACAAAATCAAAAAGGTACACAGCTGCGGTGGGACCAGCCCCTTGAGGCGTACCGGTGTCACAATGTGCACAGCAAGTGCAGCAAATGGCAGTTGGTATTTTGCTTGCAGCATATACGAAGTAGCCGCGCTTGCAGTGTCAGTGTAATTGTGCTGCTGTGCCTGGGCTGAGAGCTACAACGCTACATGTGCCAGCAATTCAAATACTACATGACTATGCTGGTGTGTGTACTGCGTGATGCCACAGTGCACCTTGCAGGGCGTCAGCTGCCTCATGCTAGGGATCCCGTGCTAAAGCTCTTTTGTATTACCTGCTGAGCACGTCTCCTCTTACCTCGCAGCCGCCGCTAACGTTTCACCACCACCCTGCTGCTACTGCTCCCGCCGCCGCTGCTGCTGTTGCGTAGTACGGGCATGTGAGTGCCAAGGCGAAGGACCTTGTCTGCCGACTGATGGAGCTGGACGCGGATCGACGACTGACTGCACAAAACGCGCTCCTGCACAAGTACATGGTGTGGGCGCGGTGAGTTTGTGCATTGCTGCAAATGCTTGTGCCACATGGCAGGCACCGGAATGTCTGGCATACTCTACCCCACATAGTCTGCACGTGTGCGTGTTGAGCAGTACCATCAAGTCATCAAGCAGGCTGGGCTGTCTTCCGAACATGCAGTTCAGCAGCAGAGCATGTGCATGACACGGCACGCAAGAGTGGTGCTGGCGAGACGAGCGAGCCTGGCTGTGAGCTGCCAGCTTCCTCGTAGCAGCACACTTCGCCTGCATAACCCCAACTCATGAATTCGCGTTGGGCTTAGGTTGCACTGTTCACCCACCCTGGTTGCCACATGCAGCACTCCTGGGGGTGACAGTGCACAACATGTGCAGACATGTGCGCACACCGTGGCTGTCACAGCACGCACGTGCAGGGAAGAAATTCTATACACATAGTGTCGTACATGTCGCCACAATAAGACGATGCAAAGCCCATTAAGTGACATGGTGCTCACAAACTTGCGCAGTTTCTAGTTTCCATGTTGCGGTCGTGGTAGAGCGTGGCATGTGTTGCGCATACATGCCATGCCGCTGACCACCATGCCATTTTCAACGACGTGCGCGTTTGCGTGCCCTGGGCAAGCAGGGACGGCGGTAAGAAGAAGCCCGTGCCGGGGAGGGCAATCATGAGCAGCATGAAGCGCTACAGCGGGTATGGGAAGATGCGGCGCGCAGCTCTCATGGTGGTGAGTTGTGCATGTGTCACACTGGTATTTGGTACATGCCATGTTTGTGCCTGCCAACTGCATACTCTCTCCGCACATGGCAACTGTATCCCACTGGCACATTCCATATGTGCGGTTGTCAGCTGCACGCACTGTGCGCATGAAAATGCACACGCTCCAGGGTGCAGCTGTGCCTGCGCCGCTCACGCCGTGGTGCAAAGACCGGCACGGGTACCGCAAAGCCCGAGCACCACACACTGCTGCACTTGGCTCGAGTTCCCATCACATGTGTATACCAGAGTAGGCGCAACCACCCACTTGGCATGTGACCACGGCACAGGCACTGCATGCACATCGGCGGGAGCTGCCCTTCGCCCGCGTCTGACAGCATCTTCGTTTGAAGAGGCGTCATGCCTCACAGCTGAAAACGGTGCTGATAACACCGCGTGCCGGGCTGTTGCTCGTGCTGTGCTGCTGGCAGGTGGCGCACCAGTGCTCTCCAGAGCAGATCCGCGACTTGAGAGACGTGTTCACCTGCTATGACACGGCGGTGAGCAAGATGGGCCCTCGCTCTGGCAGCTGGTCCTAGTATTCACAAGTAACAAGGGGTAAACATGACACGTTGTGCGGGGTTGCAGGCTTTCTGCATTGGTTTTTGGGGGGCACAATGTGCCAAGCGCAAGTGTCGACCGGTACGTACTGCGTGCAAGCCTCGCGCAGTGCTTAGTGTGGTGCAGCGGACTGGTGTGCACCGTTTGCCAAGGTTAAGCAAGTAGGTAGGGTTGGTAATGACTCACTTATGAGATAAAGTCGCACTACCCTGTATCTGCGTTAGGGGCAGAATTTTGCTCCAGTCCACTCCGCAGCAGCTGTGATGCACCAGCACGGTGGCTGGTTTGAAGCCTACAACACCTGTGTGCCACGTTGGTGCTGCCAATGGCAACAAAGTCGCACTGACCGCTCTGCCTTGCCCTGTGCATGTGCTACAATTGTGTGTGCATTTGTGTCTGGCATGCCATCAGGAGGACGGCACCATCACCACGCATGAGCTGCAGCAGGCGCTGCTGGGGCATGGCATGAGTGCAGACCAGGTGGAGCAGATATTCAGTGGCATAGACATGGACAACAGGCAAGCAACACTTGGCGCGCACCAGTTGCTGTATCCCTTGCTGGTGACAGTGCACAGCTATGCCTGTTCCTGTTCAGGGACCATGCATTTGTCATTGGGCACATGCCGGCATGCATGACCTGGGTTCCCACACGCCCGCAAGTGTAAAACAACGAAACTAAAAGGTATCCCACGCCAGGTCGGGCCCTAAATGTGCACGAGCGTTGCGGTACATGTGGGGTGCAGGTGCTCGCAGGCTCATCCATTCCCAATTTTCTGTGTACTTGCATTACATGGTGTTCAGCTCATTAGCAGCCTGGTCCCCCACCTGTGGACTGGTGCAAAAGATTACACCTGGCATGTGTCTATGTACAGCCTAATAAATGACACATGTTATGGCACTAGTACTTCGGGAGTATACTTTGATGAAGCATTACACAAGCTATCCAGCCCCGTCAGCACACGGTCATAACCGCCCACACTACCGTCACTGGGTGCCTTCCGCATTTGCGTCATAGACTTCTTCGGCCGTGCTATCCAGCACACTGTCACACCTCGTGAGCACAGCCTTCTTTTCATGTGTGTATACTACTACTAGGAGTATTATACTTTCTGAAGTACTTTGTGCACCGCTTACACCCTGCCACAACTCGACCCAACACCTGCCTTAACTCTCAGCGGCAAGCTGGACTACACGGAGTTCCTGGCAGCGACGGTGGAGACTATGGGTTTCATAGCGGAGGAGAAGATCATGGAGGCCTTCAACAGGCTAGACGAGGATGGCAACGGCGTCATCACCGCCATGGAGCTGCGGAAACTGCTCGGCAAGGTGTGTCTGCGCCTACTGCTGCATTGTGCACACAAGCACACGCAACGCCGCTGCACCATGCTGCTCAATTACAACACGCCATTACACCTCCAAGCGCCCCCAGCAGGTGGTACTGTCCCCGCAGCATTTGCTGACTGCTATGCAACTGCGAACCATGCTCCTACGCACACTTCTGAGCCGCTGAGCGCGCTGCCGAGCACGCTGCGGCTGAGCACACAACCCCGGCGCTGCTGCCGCTGCGGAGCACGCTGCTGCTGAGCACAGTGTTGCTGAACACTCTCTGCGCCGGTGTGCAGGACTACAAGCACGAGGACGTGGAGGGCATGATCGCGGAGGCGGACAAGAACCACGACGGCAACATCGACTTTGACGAGTTCATGCGCCTCATGCTGAGCACGGCGTCCGACCGCCGCGTGACCACCACGCACACCCTCTCCGTTATGCGCCCTGACGTCGACTTCCACCGCATGGAGGCCGACGCCTCAGAAACCATGGCCTCCTCCCCCTCCCAGCGCCAATCTGCGGGGGCG
>JAULBY010057437.1:0-34798 GCA_032358315.1 Ophiocytium majus
GCAGTGTTCAAATCTAGTAATCAAGTCGCTGACCAAAATAACATGACAGCGTGGGTTTTGCCAAGTGTCTAGCAAATTCCATTCGACTTGATCTTGCCAGGCCGGCATTAGGTAATAACTCAATAGTTCTCTTTGAATCCAAACTGGCACACTTTCAATTGGCGTTCCTGGAGCCACCGGCCAATTTTTATAAATGCGATCAGCACCAATACTGGTCTCAACTTCTTGCGCCCACCAATCTGATCTTACTTTGCTGATCCAGTTATTAATAACCAACAACTGCGATCCTGGATCAGGGTAAATCAAAATCATGTCATCAACTGATTTGAGTATTTCCTCTAGATTATCTACTAGACTTTCATCTTTGCTAATTTTAGGATGCAATCGAACAAATTGGTTGTAATCTGGACCCTGTGTGTACTTGCGCCAGACATTGATATTTTCCACATGATTGCCTAAAAACAAATGACTGCTGCCAGACTCGGTAAACGGTGGAGCAATTTCCTGACTTGAACTCACATAAGTCAATGCCCATTCTAGATAGGTACCGTAGCTACCGCCGCAGAACGCAATAGGGATAGTCTTGTTGAGATTATTCACTTGTGATTACCACAGGCCCATGCTCGGGGCTCTTTTTTCCTGCATTCTGACGAGTCCATGATGGGTTTAGTCCGTGCATTTCAAGCATGTCATCTCGTATGTTTTGATTTTTCTTTTCCAAATTTAAAATCCTTGTAAAGCTATTAGTAATGGCTGCTGTATAATATGCAAATGGATTTTGACTCTTGGATTCATCAAATTGTAAACCAATTTGACTCAGTTGCAACAGCGCCTGTCCACGCATCTCCTCGTTGTAGGTATACCCACGCCAGTTACTGCGAGTAGCATATCGTTCGCATAACTTCATAAACATGTGTGCTAACTTGCGTGTCATTTGTCCGTGGTCTTTTGAAAACTCGCCATTTTCAAAATCTCCAATCCAGTGACTTTTGCCCACTTGAAACGGTTTTTTATTTTCGTCCAGTCGATAGTGATAAAACGGAGGAAAGTTTAAACGAATGTGCTTTTCGTCCAGCACCGGAATATCCAATAACCCTTCTAGTGGGTCGTCCTCAATTATCTCAAGTTCAAAAATATCTTCAATTTTTTTCTTTTTTGCAGTGGTCTTTGGCACCTTCTTTGGAGCCATTGGTATGTGTTCCCAACAGGTAATGCGGAATACTAACTCGGTGTTTGGGATTTTTTTAGGATCTACGATAGTTCCTTCACGCTTTAATCTGTCGGCTTTATTGCGCCTAGCTTCGGCAATAGTTCGTTGATTGATCTTTTCAACTGTAGGCAAAATAATGTCGTATTGGTGGTCAGCCGCTTGATCGGTGTAGCTACAATAGCTATTTTTACTTAAATGTATTTCTTTCAAGATATCTCTATTGTTAAGATAGTTGACTCTTGGTGAGGTTTTTGGTATTCCTGATGCGGTAGCAGGGCTTGTAGTTGACACTAGTATATCTCCTAATTAAGTATTTATTGTAGCATAAAAACCACAGTTGTCAACCTGAAATCATTATCTGGGTGTTTTATTTTTTCACTAAATATAGAATAGGAAACAATTAATATATGGCACAAGGTTACGATCCAGCTAAAGCGGCGGTATTCAATCAACTAATTCAAGACGGATTAAGCGAAGATGCGGCATTAAAACAAGCCGGCATCCTCGGATCCGACATTGGTAACTATGAGTTGGGCGACAATGGCCAGCTTGGACCAATTGTAATCGGATTTGGAAAAACACCCGGCGTAAACAATGTCACAAATAATGCGGCTGCACAGGCATTTGTTGCGTCCTTTAACGACGCAGGGCCAGTTAATTTCAACGATACCGGTCCAGCTAATTTTAACGACACTGGCACAATTTCAGCCTCGTCAATTAAAACCATAACAACTACAACCACAACCACCAGTGGCGGTGGTTCTACACTTAGAATTGCAGATGTTGGAACCACCACCCCAGCCAGTGCAGCATATCAAGCACAAGCCAATGTTACCTATAATGATATTAAATCTATTAGCAGAGCTCTAGGTCCTGCGCAGTTTGGCGGCAATCCAAATCTGACACAGGAAGAACGAAATGCGTTAATTGCTCAACGGTCAGCATTGTACCAACAATATAATCAAGACACTACTGCATCTACTAATGCACTGGCGCCCAGCGCCCCAGTTGGATCGGTGACCACACCAAATACTACTACAACTACACAAACCACTCAATACGCAACAGCATCAACAAATGCTCCAATCAGTGGAGCCACTGATACGCAATTGCAAGAGCAAGAAATTGCAAGTACCTCAACTCCACCCAGTGACGCAGACATTAGTAGAAACACTCCAGTTGATCCCACAACCAACGGAGCAGTTGTTCAGCAACCAGATGACACGTTTATGGCTGCTGAAGATTTACCAGTTGATCCTGCTACTGATCCCACAACCAGCGGAGAATTTGTTCAGCAATCAGATGGCACGTTTGTGATTGCTGAAGATTTACCAGTTGATCCTGCTACCGATCCTACAGTTGGCGGTGCTTTTGTTCAGCAACCAGATGGCTCTTTTGTGGCTGCTGAAGATTTAGCTCCTGTTGATATTAACGGTGAAGCATACAGCCCCACCGAAGACCCTAACACACCACAAGAAGTCAGTGCGGTCACTACTGATGCCTTTGCACGATCTCCGGGCAGTTACACCGCAGCTGAATTAGATGCTATTGCGGCAGCACAAGGAGTTGATGCAGGCGACGGAACTGATACAGGCATCACTGAAAAGTTTTTATACAACAATGAAGAAGCTGCACAAACAGCAGGATTTGCCAATCAAGCACGTCAACAACAAACCATAGCCGCTCAACGTAAACAAGTTAACAATCAAGATTGGCGAGTAAAATTGCGACTGGCACCACAAAGCAAGTATTTGTACAATGCTCCGTCGCCTGGAATACTTGCGCCACTGACCATAACTGACGGCGTAGTGTTTCCGTATACACCAACTATAAACACTGCATACCGAGCTAACTATAGTTCGTATGATCTTACACATTCAAATTTCCGTGGATATTTTTATCAGAATAGCTATGTTGATGCAGTTAATATAAATGCTACATTTACGGCCCAGGACACTGCTGAAGCCAATTATCTATTGGCGGTGATACATTTTTTCCGTAGTGCAACTAAAATGTTTTACGGGCAAGACGCTGAACGAGGAAGTCCACCACCCTTGACTTACCTGACAGGTCTTGGAGAATATCAATTCAACGAGCATCCGTGCTTGATACAAAGTTTCACATATAATTTACCAGCCGAAGTTGATTACATTCGTGCCGGTAGTGTTTCAAATTCTGGAACAAATCTCACCACCGACAGAAATCGTCAAAGTGTAGCCACACAGGGCGTGTTTGGCAGTTTGAATAGACTGGCAGCAGCATTCTTAACTAAAGGTGCAATCCCTGGAGTCAGAGCTCCAGGGCTGTTACAAATCAATAACCCAACCTACGTGCCTACCAAAATGGAAATACAATTGACCTTGTTGCCGATACAAAGCAGACAACAAGTAAGCAAACAATTCAGTGTGAAAAACTTTGCCAATGGCAATTTACTTAGAGGAGGATTCTGGTAATGGCCAATTATGACTCAACTAGTCCGTATTATCTTACAGGGTATAGTCAATTTTTTCTTGACGTGATGGTCAACCGACCCATCCCACAACAAAACGACGACAGGTTATTTCAGATCAATCAAACATATCAGTACCGTCCTGATTTATTAGCCTATGACTTGTATGACAATGCTGGGCTCTGGTGGGTGTTCTACCAACGTAATCCCAACACGTTATCTAAACCACCATTGGATTTCAAAACAGACACCTTGATCTACTTGCCTAAAATCACAACGCTTCGTAACGTACTAGGATTCTAACGTGGCAAACATATTCTCGGTCGAAATAGCTAGGATAAACGAAACAATACGAATAACTCAAGCAAATATAGCTAGAGACCAGGCGTTGTTAGCAAAAGATCCCAACAACGAACGATTAAGGACACAAATTGCCAGCGGGCAAAATTATCTTGTTGATCTTGATGCTCAGTTAGCATTCTTTAGCGAAGTTGAATCTGCTCCATCGGCTAGTGCAGGACAAGTTGTTACTGAGGAGCAAAAAGCCCGGGCAGACCGATCTAATTCGCAAACTCCTGGAGTAGAACCTGGCACTATTCCAGTAATTCCTGCAAACCAAATTAATCAAAACATTGAATTTGGCACCAACGGTCGTGTCAGAACATTAACAGAAACACAAAGTACACCAGCTGGTGCGTTGACACCAACTTTGTTTGCCACAAGGGACGAGGATGGTAACTTGTTACCACCAGTGGCATCTACTATTACCAGCGGCGGAGTTGGCGCCAGAAACGACGATAGTCCTCCTGCCACGTCGGCCACCACGCAACAAATTATCAATACAAGTTTTAATTCGCCTGGCAATTCAAAAATTATTCCAAAACCAAATGTACTAGATCAATATGCCAGTTACACCTATAGCCTGAGTTGGTACTTGATAACGCCCGATCAATACAATGCCATGATTAAATCACAAAAAAGAAATGTGTCGGGTTGGAGTCTTTTAATGCAAAGTGCTGGCGCTCCTACAAAAGTAGCCAATGCAGATGTAGGCGGCCGCAATCAATTTTTTGGACTTGATTATTACATGGACGATCTTGAAATCAATACACTTATTCCTCTTAAAGGAACTGGCATGGCACACACTGCTGTTGAGCTCAAATTTAAAGTAGTTGAGCCAAACGGCCTTACTTTAATAAACAATTTGTATCAAGCAGTAACTAATCTTTATAAAACTCAAAATGTTGCAACCAATCCAAACTATGCCATGGCACAATATTGTATGGTGGTTCGTTTTTATGGTTACGACGATTCTGGCAATCTGGTCCAGGTTGGGCAAGGCGGAGTCAATGGTAATAATAATCGCACAGACCCAAGAGCAGTAGTTGAAAAGTTTTACCCATTTATTCTTAGTAACATTAAATTTCGCATGGCCAATAGGGCAATTGAATATGATATAGAAGGAAAGCCTATTGGCCAATTTTATAATTTAAGCCAAGACCGTGGCACTATTCCTTTTGCATTTGGCCTAATAGGGGAGACCATCGGCGATGTCCTGATTGGCAAACCCGTGGGCACAGATTATCCAGCCGCGCCGGGCGAACGTACAGATAGTGCAAACCCAACAACAACTTCGCCGGCACCGGGTCCTACTGTAGCAGAATTACCTATACAACAACAGGCATCTATATCGGCTGGCACGGATCAAAATTTAGTAACCGATTCTGGTGTAGCATTCGGCGGTGGCGGACTTTAAAGGTAATCATAATGGCAATAGAATCTTTTTCAACCTTGCAACAAAAAACAGGACGAGTACAACAAAAAGCCTATACTCCGTTGTCGGCACGTGCATCACCAACAGCAGCACCGCAAACAGGAACCGATCGCTTTGTGCAACCTTCCAAGCCAGCTGATCCTCCTGCCAAGGCACCGGCTGCCCCTAAAGGCACAACCAAAGATGTATTCACCGGACTTGCAGAAGCATTAAACACCAATCAACGATTGCTAGTTCAGCAAGGAAAATACACATATGCTGACGAGTATGTAATTGAATTTAATCCTGCTACGTTGGCTGCTGCCAAATTAAAACGACAAGGCGAAACTGATAAAAATAAAATTGGTATGCAAAACGATAACTCGGCTGCCAATCAACTTAACAGTGCCAAACAAAGTGCTGATTTAAATTCCAGAACCTTGCAAGTATCAGCCGGCATGCAAATTGTACAGTTTATTGACACGGTCATGCGTAACAGTACATATATTACCGATCAACAGACGTCAACTTATAATGACGGTACGCAACAACTTGAAGCAAACAACAATAGTAAAAATGGACAAACTGCTTGGTATAAAATCAATGTAGAAGCCACTCAACTTAAATATGATCCTAAGCGCAGAGATCATGCGTATAAGATGACCTACATGATTACCCCATATGCTGTAAACACTATGCAAAGTGATTATTTTCCAAATAGCCGATATCGTGGCAGCCACAAACGCTACAACTATTGGTTTACGGGCGCAAATGCTGAAATTTTAAATTTTGAACAAGATTTTAATTATTTGTACAGATTAATCATCAGTGGGAATGCTCCAAAAATACAAACAACAACAACAGATTTTAGAGGTCGAGACCAATACCGTAAAACCTACGCACCCACTAGCGACGAAAATGCCAAAGGTGCTGACGGATACACCAACGAGCCCGGAGACAATGCTGCTGATTTCTTGTATAGCCCAACCGATCAGGCCAAAGTAAAATTAAAAATTGTTGGAGATCCAGCGTGGATGCAACAAGGCGAAATATCAAGCGGGTTAAAGAATTTTAATTTTAATCCATTTAACAGCGACGGTGGCATCAACTACGATAGTCAAGAAGTTGTATTTGATATTAGTTGGAATAGACCAGCAGATTATAATTTTGATACTGGAATTGTAGAAGTAAATCAAAAAACTAACAATGCTTCTACTCCTCAAGAAAATGCAACTTATACCGCGATTAGATGTAGAAATACATTTAGTAAAGGAAAATTTGAACAGGAGATTGAAGGTCGACTGATTATGGAACTTGACAAAGGTTCTCAATCTCCCGATGGAAGATCGGTTGCTGGAACATCGGCCACACAAACTGCGACAGCAACACAAGGCAACAATACCCGCACCAGCGGCACAGCAGTAGCAGGATCTGCTGGCAATTGGTCAGATGCCGACGGCGGTCAAGTAACAACCTATACTGATGTCACACCAGACAATCCGGGCAGTCAAACCGACAGCAGTCCGCAACCACTCAATAGCCCAGCACCGGATGCACCCACCAGCAACGGCGATATCAGTTCGTACGGTGAGCAAAATGAATTACCGAGTCCCAATAATGCCAACGAAGCAACAAATACTGTATCGCCTGACTATAATGCAGGATTGGCAGGAACAACCACAGGCACGACACAACTAATGGATAGAGAAGCTTAATGAGTGAAAATACACAACGCAGCCGCGGAACCCCAAAGAGTTATAAATTTGATCGAGGCGGCAGTCCTACAGAATTTGGTCCGTTTGTTGGCACTGTTACCAACAACGTAGATCCCACACGACAAGGCCGTCTGCAAGTGTACATTGAACAATTTGCTGGCCCAAGAGACAAAACAAAACCCATCAATTTTACCGATAAAAGTTTATGGCGCACAGTGAGTTATTGTCCGCCATTTTACGGAGCAACCCCAAAGCAAGGCTCTGCCGGTGTAGGAACATATGTATCTGGCAACCAACAAAGTTATGGCATGTGGTTTACTCCGCCTGACATAGGTACCAGCGTTTTATGTTTCTTTGTTGCAGGAGATCCTAATCAAGGATTTTACGTAGGTTGTATTCCAGAACAAGGAATTAATCATATGATTCCTGCCATTGGATCTGTGCCAAAAGATAAAGCACAAACTGGAAACGATAATCAAGCTACATATTTTGCAAATTCTCCATATTTGCCGGTGACTGAAATCAATAATGAAAATAAGTCCATCAATGAAAATCCAAAATTTTATGATCAGCCTAAACCTGTTCATAGTTTTGTAGCAGGCATATTATTTCAGCAAGGATTGATCAATGACCCTCTAAGAGGATCAATTGGTTCTAGTAGTCAGCGAGAAAGTCCTAGCAATTGTTATGGCATCAGCACTCCGGGTCGTGCAATATACTCAGCCGGTCTTGGAGCAGGAACCAGTGGTGAGCAAGGCATTACTCAGGAATTAGAAAGCACAACTAAAGCTGGGATTGCTGTGGTTGGACGCCGCGGCGGCCATACACTAGTAATGGATGATGGCGACTTGCAAGGCAATGATAGTCTTGTGCGAATCAGAACAGCCAAAGGTCATCAGATTACTATGAGTGACGACGGCAATTGTTTCTATATTTGTCATGCCAATGGACAAGCCTGGCTAGAATTTGGACAAGAAGGCACATTAGATGTGTACACCACTAACAGTATAAACTTACGTAGTCAAGGCACAGTTAATATACATGCTGACGAAGATATCAATCTTTATGCTGGCAACAATATAAACATGAAAAGCAAAAAGAAAACTAACATACAGGGCGACGAAGAAGTTAGTTTGGCCAGTAAAAAAGATCTTACATTGTTTAGTATGACAAAACTAGGAGTGAAATCCAATGGACAACTTGCATTGGCTGGACGACAAGCCAGCATTGACGGTGGCACAGCATTAAATTTTAAAGGCGCATTAATTAATCTCAATGGTGGAGCACAATATCCTATTCCAGCAGTAAAAGGGTTGACCAAATATTTACAACCCAGTGTAGAATTTAACAGTAGCACCGGGTGGCAAGTAAGTCCTACTGGCACTGAAAGTATTGTGACCAGAGCGCCAACACACGAACCCTATCCTTATCATAATCAAGGGGTAGCGGTCAAAGTTGCTCTGGAAAAAGGACAAGCAACACCTCCTCCTGGCGCTCCTGTCATGGCCGACGATTGGAGTATTACTAAAAAATGAGTATTTTTGAATATACTCTGCCGAGTGGCGACAAATTTGTGGTCAACGGACCGCCCGAAGCCACACAGGCTCAAGCTGATCTAATATTTTATCAACAGGTAGCAGCCGGAAGTTTGGTTGGTTATTCTGCTGGGCAAACACTGACTGGGTCTGCTACGCGATTGACCAAATTTGAACTCAGTCGACTTGACCGAGGTATTGCTGGCGTTGAAAATACTACAATACTAGCAGTAATTCAAGGACTACCAGTGGTAACAACTATACCATCGTTAATAAACATTCCTTTAGAAAATCCAATTAATCAGGCTGACATTGTTGCCACCAAAAACAACACACTAGGCCCTGATCCGGTTGGTATATTGTCAGACTATCAGGTACAAGTATTGCTGTCGCAAATATCAAGCCTTGTTGATCAACCGTACACTGAAATATCTACTGAAAAAGGTATTGGTGCGTACGGTCTCAATTGTTTTCAACTTGAACAAGCAGGATATGTTAAACCCGGCACTTCAGAAAGATTTTTAATCAATCCAGACAATTTTGTTGAAATAATGAATAGTCCTGCAATATGGACAGGACTGGGAGGAATATATTCGTTGTATGATTTAGTAAATGATTTTGATACTCAAAATCGTATTCAAACTACACTCATGCAACAAGCATACGAATCACTCAGTGCCACTGGTGTGATTTCGCAATATTCAGATCCTGGAGTTGATTTTGTAAATGGACAAGTTTACACACAAAGTGGATTGCAAACAGTAAGTGCGTTGACACTGCTAGGCGGCAACTTAGGAAGTCTAAACGGGTTGGTATTAAATACGCAAGCCCAAAATACTTTGTTAAATCAACTGGTGTCTATTCCGGTCACAGACATTTCTACATTGGCGTCTGGAGCAGTAAATGGAACTGCTACAAATATAGTAGATTTAAATTTTAATACACTTAGTACAACAGTTTCCAATCAAATAACCAACAACGTTGGTGCATTGGTAACCAATGCCAGTAAATTTGGCACACAGGCAGCAGCTGGCTGGGTCGACGGAACATTGGGAACCATTGGCAATATTCCAGCACTCAGTATCAACACATTAACCACTGGAATTACTTCGGTAGCCAATGCAAATTTAAACACATTACAAAATTATGTTACCAATCTAGTTCCGGGAAATCTTAGCAATCTTAATGCTGCATTGAATACCTATGGCAAAGCAGCACAATACAGTTTGAGTTTAAGTAATCAATTGGGCGGCATTGCCAATCTTGGTAATTTGGCCAATCTTGGAAATTTAAGTGGTCTGGCCGGATCAGCGGTAACAAGTTTACAATCGCAAGCAACAGTGTTAGTAAACGGGGCAGTGGCCAGCATACAAGGACAAGCGCAAGCTGTAGTAGCCGGTCTTCAAGGTCAAGCACAGGCACTAACTTCACAAGCTCAGGCGCTGGCAGGAAGTTTAACTAATTTTGCTAATTTAGGAAATTTATTTGATGGTGGTGGAGATTTAGTGTCGGGCACACAGATTGCAGCTGGGTTCAGTAACACAGTCAATCGCACCACGGTCAATGCTGCGTTTAATCGAATTTTAGGCAGTGCTAAAATACCAGTTCCAACATTTGAATACCCTTCAATTCAGTCTACCTTGGCAAAGCTAGATATAACACAGGCTCAAAATATTTTAAACAATATACGAAATCAAGGACAAACACTGATTGGACAAGGTACTCAGGCTGTAAATCAGGTACAATCTTTAGCTGGCCAAGCGCAAAATACAATAAATCGTCTGGTTTAATAAAGTGTAAATACAATCATGCCAACATTTATCGGATTTAACACAATTGATCAAAATAAAAAATTCACACTAGTTGACTTTGAATTAGTTAAACGCGACTTACTTAATGCATTTAATATACGTCAAGGAGAACTGGTAGGAAGACCTCAATATGGAACTTCTATCTGGGATTTTGTATTTGAAAATCAATTGCAAGAAACAGAGCGGGCATTGACCGCAGAAATACAGCGTGTAGCCGGCGGCGATCCACGACTGTTTGTTGACAGTATTGAATTATTTCCACAACAAAATGGCATATTAATTCAGTTGGAAATTAGCATGGTTCCTAGTACTGATGCCGAACGATTGAGTATATTTTTTGATCAAACACAACGTAGAGCATCCTACGTTTAACTACCCAGATTATTCTTGTAATAAATAATAGAACACGGGAATAACCATGGCTAGAACCACAAGACAAACTGCGATATTTGGCGTTGAAGATTGGAAGAGAATCTATCAAACCTATCGCGAAGCAGACTTTCAAAGCTACGATTTTGAAACCTTACGTAAAAGTTTTGTTGACTACTTACGCTTGTATTACCCAGAAACATTCAATGACTACATTGAATCAAGCGAATTTATTGCCATGCTTGATGTTATGGCATTTATGGGCCAGGCCCTGGCCTTCCGCACAGATTTAAACACTCGTGAAAACTACTTAGACACAGCAGAACGCAGAGATAGCGTTGTTAAACTTGCAAATTTAGTTAGTTATACTCCCAAACGCAATACTGCAGCCTCAGGATATCTCAAAGTATTTTCAGTTCAAACAACAGAAAATGTCATTGACTACACTGGTGCAAATCTTTCCAACGTCACTATAAATTGGGCAGATCCAACAAATTTCAACTGGCAAGAACAATTCACTGCAATCATTAATGCAGCATTGGTTGATACCCAACGTATCGGACGTCCTGGTGCAAAGAATACTATTCTTGGTGTTCGCACTGATGAATACACAGTAAATTTAGTTCCGGGCTATTTGCCAGTGATACCTTACACATCAACTATTGATGGTGTTAATATGCCATTTGAGGTGGTGAATGCCACTTCCGCTGGACAAGATTTTGTCTACGAACCAAGTCCAAAACCAAACGGTCAATTTAATATGTTGTTCCGTAACGATGAACTGGGATTTGCTGCAGCCAACACTGGATATTTCTTTTTATTCAAACAAGGTGTGTTACAAAATCAAGATTTTAATTTACCAGAACGTATCAGTAATCGTCAAGTTAATATCAACATTGAAGGTATTAATAACACCGACCGTTGGTTATATCAACTAGATAATCTTGGTAATATTGCCAGTGAGTGGCAATATGTTGAAAGTGTTTATGCAGCCGCAGTAGAACAATTAAGTCCTAACATTCGTGATTTGTTTAGTGTAACAAGTCGTGCCAACGATCAAATAACTTTAAACTTTGGTGACGGTGTATTTTCAACCATTCCAGTGGGCACCTTTAGAGCATATGTTCGCGCCAGCAACGGGTTAACATATATCATCAATCCTGAGGAAATGCAAAGTGTACAAATTCCTATCAGCTATGTAAGTAGAACTGGACAAATACAAACAATTACATTTACCTGTGGCATTACACAGCCTGTGACTAATGCACAATCGCGCGAAACCATTGGCGAAATTAAACAACGTGCTCCAGCTCGCTACTACACACAAAATCGTATGGTCAACGGCGAAGACTATAATAATTTTCCATTTACTGCTTACAATTCAATATTAAAATCAAAAGCGTTAAATCGTGCCAGTATTGGAACTAGTCGTTATTTGGATTTATTAGATGCCACTGGAAAATATTCTAGTACCAACACTTTCAGCAGTGATGGTGCATTGTACGAAGCCAACAACTTGCCTAGTTTTGAGTTCACTTGGTTAACCAATAATGATATTGCTAGCGTAATAACCAATCGGATTGAACCAACCTTGATTGATGATGGCGCAAGACAATTTTACTATGCCAACTATGTACGTCCAAGTTTGACTGCATTAGATTGTATTTGGCATGAAAGTACAACGTTGGCCAATGAAACAACTGGCTATTTTATGAACAGCGAAGGAATTCCATTATCAATTGGTTCGTACTCTAGCGATAATAAAAAATACATTGTGGTTGGTAGTTTAGTAAAATTTGTGCCACCTAGCGGATATTTCTTTAATGCAAATAATCAATTGGTAGCAGGTGTTCCAGTACGTGCAGACGAAAAACTAGTTTTATGGGCCAGTCCCCAGGCTGTGGTCATCGACGGAACAAATCAAGGACTTGGTAACTTCCCCAATGGTGTTGGCCCCGTTGTTTTAAACAATTATATTCCAACTGGTGCAATTGCTACTCAAGTTATTCCATTATTCATAACTGATTTACCCACATCGATTCGTCAAAGTATCCTAGACCAAGTTACACTAAATCGTAATTTTGGTCTTGGCTATAATAATTTAACATCCACTTGGTATTTGATTACCAGTACAAATCTTGATGTTAATGCGGCGTTTAGTTTAACCAATGCCGGCAGCACTGCTGGAATTAATAATGACGCTAGTTGGCTTATCCAAGCCACAACCGATGGTGAAAAATACACAGTAGCATCTCGTAGCTTAGATTATTATTTTGGATCAGTGTTAGAAACTCGATTCTTCTTTTTCACTGATCAACAAATTTACGACAGTCGCACCGGCACTACAATTAGAGATTTTGTAAACGTACTAAAAACTAACAGCCGTCCTGACAGCAATTTGCCATTAGAAGGCGATACTCGTTTACGCATTGTTGGACAACCTGTTCAGAGCGACGGATATGTTGATGACTTCCAGGTCCTTGTGGGCTTTGAAGATCGCGATAGCGACGGAGTTCCGGACAATCCAGACTTCTTCAATGAAATTGTAGCACCCAGCGTAGTTCCTAATCTCAAATTGGTATTTTTACAAGCCACTGTGGATTTTGATAATTTACAACGCTATCTGTTGGTTGAACCTGGGATTGTAAACAGTGATTATGCAACATTAGATGACTTGGAACTAGTTAAACTTCAATATGTCGAAGGACAAATTTTCTATGCATACAATCCAACATTAGATGCTAGTGTTGCGTATGATTACACCACTGGGTTGTTCTATGAATTGGTAGTGGATATAAGCACAGGTGTACGCACTTTAGTAGCCCGCACTGATTTTATTGCCAGAGTAGGCCGTCAGAGTTTGTATTTCCAATATCGTCATAATAGCCCACTTACATCGCGTCTTGATCCTGGTACAACCAACATTATTGATCTTTATGTTGTGACCCTGGCCTATTATACTGGTTATCAAAATTGGATCAAAGACTCAACAGGCACAGTGTCAGAGCCAGAACCGCCGACTATCGACCAACTTACTACAGATTATGCTGGACTACAAGATTATAAAATGATCAGCGACAACGTAATTGTAAACACCGTAGAATTTAAACCATTGTTTGGTGAAAAAGCCAGCGAGGAATTACGTGCAACTATCAAGGTAATTAAGTCTGCAAACAGCACAGCCAGCGTAAGTGAAATTAAAAATTTAGTTGTTGCCAACATGGATGCATATTTTAGTATTGATAAATGGAATTTTGGCGATACTTTCTATTTCAGTGAATTAGCCGCATACCTACACAGCCAAATTGGTGATATTGTAAGTAGCGTGGTATTGGTTCCGTTAAATCAACAAAAATATTTTGGCGACTTGTATGAAATTCGTTCAGCTCCAAATCAGATTTTTGTTAATGCAGCCACAGTTAATAACATAGAAGTGATACAGGCCTTGACCAGTACAAATCTTAGAACAGCCCCAGGAAGCGGAGTAATTTAATGGCACGAGTGCGCACTGTTGATTTTTTACCAGAAATATTTCAAACTCCGGTCAATCGCCAATTTCTGTCGGCCACGCTAGATCAGCTAGTTCAAGAACCACAATTTCAAAAAACACAAGGGTATGTAGGACGTAAAGTTGGTCCTGGAGTTAACCCGCAGGATCGATATGTAATTGAACCAACTGCTGTACGCAACGAATATCAATTAGAACCTGGCGTCATTGGCATTGACCCAGAAACTCAAACAATTGAAGATGCAATAACCTATCCTGGTATTACCGACGCTTTAAAATTGCAAGGTGCATTTACAGACAACGCTGATAGACTGTACACCAGCGAATACTACAGCTGGGATCCATTTGTTGATTTTGATAAGTTTGTAAACTATCAACAATATTATTGGTTGCCGTCGGGCCCATTGAGTGTAGATGTTTCTGCAACTACTGTGCCATTGACTGATAATTTTGTAGTCAGTAGAGAAAATGGTGTTTATACTTTTAGTGGACTAGCTGGAACTAATCCTGCAGTTACGCTTTTACGCGGCGGCAATTACACTTTTCAAGTAGCACAAAATCAAAAAGAAGAAATTAATTTCCGTGTTGGAAATAATGGCATCAGTGCTTATGTAATTGACTATCAAAATAATCCAACACTGACATTGGTACGCGGCAACACTTATGTGTTTACTTTTGCAATGAATGGAGTATTTCCATTCTGGATCAAAACCAAAGCAAGCCTTGGCAATACAGATGCATACAATGTTGGCGTGACCAATAACGGCTCCGCAATCGGTACATTAACTTTTGTAGTGCCCCAAGACGCACCCAACACATTGTATTATGCCAGCTCTAATCAATTCAACATGCAAGGACAGATCAATGTAGTCGACGCTGTTCCAGGCACAGGCCCAGGCTTTTGGATCCAAACAGACCCTGGAGTCAACGGCGTAGTTCTTAGTACTCCTAACATCAGCGGCAGAGATGTATTGGGCGTTGTCAACAACGGCGAAGATCTTGGAACCATTACCTTTAATGTTCCACTCAGTACTGCACAAAATTTTTATTATAATCTTCCAGTAATTGGGCCTGTAGATTTAATTACCAATCTCACTTACGAACAAATACAAGATCAACCTGTTGATGCATTTATAGCCGAGCATCACGGTATTGACAATATTACAAATCTTGAAGGCCGCACATTAGTATTTGAATACAGTGCCACTGGATGGGGCCCAATACCCGAAGATCAACGATATAATCTTTGGAAAATTGAATATGTTACTGTAGGACTAGTACAAGTCATCAACTTGATAAATGTAACCACAGTTAACAATCTTGAAAAGTTTACAATTCTGTACGGAACCGAATGGAGTAGTACACAATGGTATAAAAACGAAGATGGTATTTTTGAACAAGTACCATTGTTAACCGCTACAAAAGAACTTTTATTTTATCAAGACGGTATTGATCCTGACATGTTTGGTCGGATTGAATTAATAGACCAAACCAGCAGTCCTACACTGGATGTAGATTTAATCATTGGTCAAAAAAATTATACCAGTCCCAATGGAGTTGTGTTTACAAATGGAATGGCAGTTACATTCCGCGGCAATGTTATTCCAGCCAGCTACGTCAATCAAACATACTATGTTGAAGGAGTAGGCACAGCTATTCGTTTGTTGCTAACAGCCGATTTTATCACACCAGAAACCTACACACAAAGCGCATCAGTACCTTACGATACTACACCATATGATGTAGGCAACTATGATGCCACATTAAATGCTCCACTACAACCGGACTACCTGACCATTAATCGTGCCAGTCCAGACTTAAATCCTTGGACTAGAAGTAATCGCTGGTTCCATATTGATGTTATCAATGCTAGCGCTGCATACAATAATACTGAGCCCGTGGTCGACAATACCTTTAGAGGACGTCGTCCAATTTTAGAATTCCGTGCCGGAACCAAGTTGTTTAATTTTGGCACCCAAGGTAAGCAACCAGTTAATATCATTGATTTTTCAGCCACTGACGCATTAAGTACCATTAATGGCACAATTGGCTACAGCATTGACGGTTACAGCTTTACAACAGGCACTCGAGTTATATTTGCGGCTGACGAAGATGCCAATGTAAGAAATAAAATTTATCTAGTTGAATTCATCACACCTGATTCTGAATCTCCGTTGATTGCTCAACCGGTAATCAATCTGGTACCAGCAGACGACGCAGACGTATTGATTAATCAAACTATTGTTTGCCTCAGTGGTATAGATCAACAAGGCAAGAGTTATTGGTATGACGGAGTTGTATGGGCTGAATCACAACAAAAAACTGGAATAAATCAAGCTCCACTATTTGATATCTACGACGATGCTGGAATTAGCATTAGTAACATCGACAAATATCCTAGTTCAACATTTACAGGAACCAAGCTATTAAGTTATGCACAAGGCACAGGAACCAAAGATCCAGTGTTAGGATTTGCATTAAAATATTTGAGTTTGACCAACATTGGTGATATTGTATTTGATAATAATTTATACACAGATACATTTGTGTATGTTATAAATTCTGTCAGTTCTACACAAAATATTAGTTTTGGATTTGTTCGTGAGTATCAAAATCGAGTTGACTACGACAGAGAAATTGGTTGGCAAACTGGTGCAACCCCTAGTCAGAGTCGTCAACAATTCCAATTTACCTATGATGGTTCGCCACTCAAACTTGACATAGCAGTCAATGTTGCAGATCATTTGAACGTGGTTCCGCCTGTTCAATTATATGTTAACGCAGAATTTCAAGATCCTGGCAACTATTCTATTGCCACTACATCAACGACTACCACAATTACCCTACTAACAACTTATGTTCCTGGTGATATAATTGAAGTTGCAGTACTGAGTGATCAAGTTAGTAGCCAAGGTTTTTATCAAGTTCCGATTAATCTGAGCAATAATCCATTTAATGAAAACAGCCCAACATTTACTTTGGGAACAATTCGTGGTCACTATGGTACAATTGCTGAAAATTTAATAGACCTTGTTGGCCCAATTAACGGTGCAAATAACACACGCGACCTGGGAAATATTGTTCCTTATGGTTTACAAATTTTACAACAAAGTTCGCCCTTGACATTGACCGGTTATTTCAACCGTACCAAACAATATGACATTTATGCAAGTCTAGCTTACAATAGTCGCGAGTATGTCAAGTATAAGAATTTAATCCTTGACACGGTGATTCGTAACGACTATGGCAACGACAGCGTTTCACAAATACTTGACAATGCTATTTTTGAAATTACGCAAGGCCGGACAGACATTAATCCATTTTATTGGTCTGACATGTTGCCTGCAAGTAGTGTATACACCCAGACAGTTTATACAGTAACCCCTATTAGTACCAACACGTTTGATACCATACAAACTTATGATTTTACATCAGCTAATTATCTTGGCTTATTGGTCTACTTTACTAGAAATAATGTTACCAGACTATTAGAACGCGGTGTTGAATACGATGTCAGCGTCACAGGTCCAACTATAACTGTTACAATTTCTTTAACAACCGGTGATGTTATTACCTTGCAAGAATATTCTAGTACTGCCGGAAGTTTCTGTCCTAACACTCCTACTAAATTAGGATTGTATCCTAAGTTTCAACCTAGAGCATACCTAGATACCAATTACGTTAATCCAACGGTGGTAATTCAAGGACACGACGGAAGTATTACTGTAGCATTTGGAGATATCCGTGACGATGTACTATTAGAATTTGAAAATCGTGTCTACAGCAATCTTAAAACAGACGGAAACCCAGTTCCATTGACTTACAGTGATGTTGCCCCTGGATTCTTCCGCACCACAGATTACACTCAAACTGAAATTACTAATATTCTAAGTGAAAATTTTCTAAGCTGGGTAGGTTGGAATAAACTTGATTATAAAACCCAGGACTACATTGCTAGTAATCCATTCACCTACAACTATAGCAGTGCTGGAAGCAAATTAGATACCAATGCAGAAATTAGTAACGTAGTTGAAACGCCGTTGTTGGGAGCATGGCGCGGTATTTACAAGTATTTCTACGATACTATAAGTCCTAATACTACCCCTTGGGAAATGTTAGGGTTCACTGAACGGCCAGACTGGTGGATTGACCGTTACGGTCCAGCTCCGTACACCAGTGATAACTTGGTTCTTTGGGACGACTTAGAGGCAGGATTAGTTGCTGACCCAATTGCTCCTTATATACTTCCTAAGTATCGCAGACCTGGATTGACCAAAGTTATTCCCGTCGGCGACGAAGGGCAATTGCTGGCACCAATTGACAGTGTGGTTGGCAACTACGATCCTACTGCATTCCGTAAGAGTTGGAACGCCGGCGATGGTGGACCAGTTGAAGCAGCTTGGTGGACCAGTAGCGATTATCCATTTGCGGTCATGAGATTGTTGGCATTGACTCGTCCAGCAGAGTTTTATAATTTATTTGTTGATCGAGATTTATACAAATACAACGCCGACTTGGGTCAATTCTTGTACAAAGGACGTTATCGTTACGATGCCAGCGCCACTAATCCCGATTCTCCGTTTGCTATTGAACTCTATGGCAATGGTGTTAGCAAGGCAAGTTATGTAAACTGGATCATTGATTATAATCAACAATTGGGCCGCAACAGTACCGATGCACTTACTGTTGATCTTACTAATCTTGACGTAAGACTATGTTACAGAATGGCTAGCTTTACCAATAAACAATATCTTAAAATCTTTACAGAAAAGAGCAGCCCTAATAGTCAGAACTCTAGTTTGTTGTTGCCCGACGAAAGTTACAATCTTTTACTTTATAAGAATCAACCATTTGCAGAAATTACCTACAGCGCACTAATAATTGAACGTGTGGCCAATGGGTATGCAATATTTGGTTACAGCACAACAAACCCTTACTTTACTATTCTGGCCAGTGCCAGCAGCGGCCTACAACAGACCGTAAGTGCAGGCGGAGCAACAGTTCGGGTCCCGGCACAATACACTGACAATTTAGTACAAATTCCATACGGATATACATTTACCAATACCACTATGGTAGTTGATTTTATTCTTAGCTACGGTGCTTGGTTACAGAGTCAAGGTTTACAGTTCACTGATGTAGAAAACGGTTACCAATTGAACTGGAATCAAATGGCTCAAGAATTTTTATATTTTAGTCAGCAAGGTTGGGCCACTGGCACATTGATTAATCTTAATCCGGTAGCCAATAAACTTATTGCAGTTCGTCCTGGTGCAGTTGTAGATACTATCGAAAGCATGACACCTGAAAATATGTTGTTGGATCAAAATCGTGGAGTGTTGCCCACTCGCGATTTAGTAATAGACCGCAACGAAAATACCTTTACAATTAGCAGTGTCACTGGTCAAACTATTTCTTATTTAAATTTACGATTTACTACGTATGAACACATGATCATACTTGACAATATCAGTATCTTTGCAGATTTATTATACGATCCAGTTACTGCAGCACGTCAAAATCGTATTAGACTTTCGGCTGCAACGTCAACCGACTGGAACGGTACCGTTGACGCCCAAGGATTTATTCTTAATCAAAATAATGTTCGCGAATGGCAATCTAATCGCAAATATACCAAAGGCGAAATTGTTCTTTATAAAAATATTTATTGGTCGGCCCAAACCATTGTTCAACCTAAAGTATTGTTCGACTATAATGATTGGGTCAAAGCCGATTATCAATTGATTCAAGAAGGCCTATTGCCTAATATTGCCAACAAGGCCGACCAGTTGGCCAACAGTTATAACACTTATAGCGCAAACCTTGAACGCGATAACGATCTTCTTAGTTATGGATTGATTGGATTCCGTCCAAGAGAATACATGAGTGCATTGAATCTAGATGATGTCAGCCAAGTTAACATCTATCAACAATTCATTGGAAACAAAGGAACAATTAGATCTGCAGAATTATTCACTCGTGCCGACCTTGGCAAAGAATCCGGCGAATACAGCATATATGAAAACTGGGCTGTGCTTACAGCCACATACGGAGCCAATGCCAACCGCAGTTTCTTTGAGCTACGCCTATTTGAAAATTTATTACAGTCAGATCCTAGTCTGGTACAAGTGGTATTACCACAGCAGTCCAGTCTGGCAGACCAACCAATTCTATTACAAAATATCTGGAGAGAAAGTTATAAGATTACAAGTCCAGACATATTACCAACCAGTTATAAAGCAATCACAGATACTGCATTACCGTCGGCAGGATATGTCAATTTAGATGATGTGGATATTACGGTGTACAGTTTGGATGATCCGTCGAGCATAGCTCAAAACATTGACTCTGTGGGCATCGGCACAATGATTTGGGTCGCTAAAACCAACAGCTACGATTGGAATATTTACAGATGTGAAAAAGTTCCAGGCAGACTCAACCAAATTTCAGACAATTTAAATGACACCAGCGCAGCATACTTTACCGCTGCACACAATTTATCAGTTGGCGATTTGATTATTATACGTTATTTCAACGACGCAGTAAATGGTGTCTATAGAGTATTGGCAGTTCCGGGTATAACTTCTGTCATAATTGCTTATGCATTTGTTAACACAAATCAAACTACATTAACCGGCGACGGTCTGGCATTCTTCCTACAGACTGCTAGAGTTTCGCAAGCTAGTGATGTTTCTCAATTACCATATGCAAATCAACTAGTGCCTGGCGCAAGAGCCTGGGTTGACAACAACGGTAGTGGACATTGGGAAGTACTTGAAAAACAAAACCCATTCTCAAGATTTGTAAGATTAGAAAGCATACCATTAGAAACCAATTCGTTATATGGAACTAGCCTAGCGCAAAGTGCTGATAATTTTACAGCATTAGTAGGCGCACCTAATTATAATAGCGGTGCTGGGTCAGTCATTACTTATAGAACTGACACCAATGGTCAGTATGCTCCCAACATAAATCTTGAATTGCTTGCGCCTCAGGTTGTAGGATTTGGTAATGCAGTTGATTTTGGTAACAGAACCTGGGCCATTGCTGCTGCCAGTGCCAGCCGTAATAACATGGGCTATGCTACTGTGTTGTATCTGGTTCCTGGTACCAACGACTATATCTTTAGTCAACTGTTACTGGCGCCCGATCAAAACTTTGGTCCAACTGAATTTGGCACAGCCGTAACAATCAGCTCAGACGAGCGGTGGATGTATATTAGTGCTCCTGTGGTTAACCGTGTTTATGCCTACGCTAGATATGATTTAGAAGACCAGGAAGTAACTTATATCACCGACGGAGTTACGTCAACATTCAACTATAGTGATCATATTACTATAGATAATACATATCCTAATCAAGTTCAAGTTGAATTGGATAACTTACAGAGCGGTACCAACGTAGACTTAGTTTATGCAGTTGACTATATTGTAGGAATCAATGATATCACATTGTTATCTACACCAACCGCAGGACTACGATTAAACATACGTCGCCGCCAAGCTGCTCAACTAGACAGCGCAACTTACTACGGTGTGCTACAAAATGTAACTTCTGGCACAGGTAATGGTGCTGCATTCACTGTCAACGTAACACGTGGAGAATATTTCCCTACACTAATAGTGGCCGGATCCGGCTATGAAGTAGGCGATACTCTCACAATTTATGGAACAGTAATTGGCGGCACAACTCCTGCTGATGATCTTGAAATTACAGTAGTCACAGTTAATGAAGATACTGGTGCTATATTAACTTTTAGTAGTACTGGGTCAGGTGACAGCACAACTGCTACCTTCCAATTACAAGATTATTTGTACACAGCAACCAACCTCTATGCATTTACAGTAGTAGTTGATGGTGAAATTCAACGTCCACACATTGATTATGAATTCAATGAAGACAGTACAGCCGGCACACAAGATTTAACTTTCTTGTCGTTGCCAGCAGCCGGAGCAATCATTAGTGTGCGCTCATCTACATATTGGCAACCTATAGACACAATCACAGTTGCAGGTCTTGATAATGATGCTAGATTTGGAACAACTCTTGCCACAACCACCGACGGACGGCAGATATTAATCGGTTGTCCGTTTGATGATGCAGTTAATTCTGAGTCCGAAACAATTAACCGTGCTGGCAGTCTTTATGTATTTGATCGCACAGTAGTTAGATATTTGATAACCGACGTTACTGATTTAACTTATGCTATTCCAGGAACATTTGTTGAACCTGTTAGTGTATTATTAAATGGAGTATTTTTAACTAACAGTGCAGAATATATTGGCGGCCAGTTTGCTGTAAGTGGGTCTAATATTGTATTGGCCAATTCAGTTATGCTGACTGTTGGTGATATTTTAGAAATTGAAACAAATCAATTTAACCAAGTCCAAAAAATTGTAGCTGACAATCCAGCAGATGAAAGTGCATTTGGTACTGCCACTGTAATTTGTCCAAACAATTGCAGTATATACACCGGGGCTCCTAAGGACAGTGTTACTCGTCCTCAAGAAGGCAGCGCACAACGTAATATAAATCAAAGTCGTTTGTATGGAGTTATAACTAGCACTATTGCTAATCCTGCATTAACTGTAGGAGACACATTACGAATTAACAATACTGTAGTTACAGTTCCAAATTCTCCTAATAATACTATTGCTGGATTAGTTGATGTTATTAACTCTTCCGGTATACCTAACGTTATTGCATCAACTACACCAGATTTAACTTTTGTTGGAGATGACATCACTCAGACATTCAATATTGGTACACTGTATAGTGCAGCTAGCTCTTATACAACCGTGGTCTACGTTGATGATGTTTTGCAAACTCTTAATTCTGATTATAGTTATAATTCAACTACAAAACAAATTATCTTTGTTAGTGCGCCAGCAGTAAACGCCAATATTGTTGTAGTGTCGGGTAGAATGACTCTTAATGTCATTAACTCTGCTGCTGCCACGTTTGGCAATAAGTTAACAGTGCTTCCTGGAGTCAACGGATCTGCATTTGATGATATCGGTTGGATATCATATACCTTTGCACAAACGTTTGTAAGTCCTAATCCTACTGATTATGCATATTTTGGCAGTAGTTTGGATATTGACTCTAGTGCAGTTAACTTGATCATTGGAGCACCGAATGCCGACACCTACATACCAGTAACATTCGATAGCGGCACCACTTATTTTGACGATCGTAGTACTACATTCTTTAGTATAGTTTATCAAAGCGGTGACGCATATACTTTTGATTTCTTACCAAGTGCCAACGCCAGTGCATCTAATCCAGGTGCGTTTGTATTTGGCCAACAATTGTTTGATACTGTGGTTAAGACTGGCGACCGTTACGGTACTGCTGTAAATTTCCGCAAAGGTCGCTTGATGATTGGCGCTCCTGGAAATGATATCACTGTGTCGGATAGTAATTATGGTATAGTTAGTATCTACGAAAATACCAATAATAGACCATCGTGGTCGGTCATACATGCAGAACAACCCACTGTAAATATTGATCAACTTAATAGTGTGTTCATGTACGACAGGGTAACCAGCGAAACACAATCATATTTTGATTTCTTTGATCCATTACAAGGCAAGATTCTTGGTGCTGCACGACGTAATATTGATTATTTGGGTGCAGTTGATCCGGCTTCATACAACGTAGGATCTATACATAACAATGGAAATAGTTGGGCAAACGAACACGTAGGGCAAATTTGGTGGGATACAGACACCGTCAGATTCATTGATCCTAATCAAGATGATATTGTCTATGCTAGCCGTCGTTGGGGACAAGTCTTTCCTGGCAGTTCAGTTGACATTTATCAATGGATTTCTAGCGACGTTCCTCCACTCAGTTATACCGGTCCTGGAATTCCATTGAGTACAGAAAGTTATACAGTTAGCACTCAACTGAATAAAGAAAATATTTTTGAAACCAGATATTATTTCTGGGCAAGAGGAATCAACAGTATTGCAGTCAACAGTGGCAAAACACTTAGCCCAGTTGGCATTGCCAGGTATATTGAAAATCCTCGCAGTAGCGGTATTTCTTATATTGCTCCGTTGAATGCCAGCACGTTGGCTATCTACAATGCTCACACACTTATTAGTGCGCAAGATACAATTTTGCATGTAGAATTTGACCGTCAACCAACAGAAGCAAACATACATCAAGAATATGCATTAATTGCCGACGGTAGACCAGACAGTTTCTTAAATGACACATTGTACAGAAAGTTACAAGATAGTTTTTGTGGTACCAATGCAGCCGGAGCAAGTGTTCCAGACCCATTACTAAGCCCACCCGAACAGTATGGTGTACAATTCCGCCCAAGACAAAGCATGTTTGTTGATCGCTTTTCAGCATTGAAAAACTATTTGACTCGCGCAAATACAGTATTCAAACAGTATCCAATTGTAGAAACCAAAAGTTTATTGTTATTAAACAGTAGAGAACTAGAACCAGCAGCTGGTTCAGGAGAGTGGAATCAACGACTGACAAATCTTGACGAGCTTAGTTTCCAAAATTTAAATGAAGTACCGCTGGGCTGGAGATATCTAATAGATTCCGACAGTAGCGAAAATGGTCTTTGGACTATCTATGAAGTAGAAACTGGATTATTGCCAGGCGAACGAACAACGGTATTAGTTCGAGTACAAAACTACGATACTCGTCGGTATTGGAACACCATTGATTGGTACCAACCTGGTTACAACAATACAATTAATCCAATAACTGAGGTACCGTATTACTCAGAACTGACCACATTATCATTATCTGCAGCACCAATTGGCAGTAGTGTTAAGGTAACAGCAAATGCACAAGGCAAGTTTGAAATTTATCTGCGTGTTGATACTGGATGGGAACGTGTTGGCTTGCAAGACGGTACTATTGAAATTAAAGAAGAGGTATGGAACTATAGTGTTGGAAACTTTGGATTTGACGTTGAAGTATTTGATGCCCAGTACTTTGATCAAGAACCCACCACCGAGACTCGCAAAATAATTCAAGCTATTAACGAAGAGCTATTCACCGATGATCTATTAATTGAAAGAAATCGTAGTTTAATTTTAATGTTCAATTTTATCTATAGTGAATTTGCAGCTCCGGAATGGTTATTAAAAACTAGTTTGATTGATGTAGATCATAAGATCCGAGCATTGTTACCATATCAAAATTATCTTCAAGATAATCAAACCTTTGTGTTGGATTACATTCAAGAGGTTAAACCATATCATGTACAAATACGTGAGTTTAACTTAACCTACGACGGATTTGATTCTTACCCAGGTAGTTTAACAGACTTTGATGTACCAGCATATTATGATCTCAATTTAGAAATACCACAATTTGTTAGCCCAGTGTTGCTTCCGTATCAAAAGAGCGGTAGCACAGTCGAAAGCACAATCAGTGACTCTGCATCAGATGCGGAGATCTGGTTGCAATGGCCTTGGACACAATGGTTTAATAATTATGTCTTGTATATAGAACAAATAACCATTAATAATGCCGGTATTGGATATACAACAGCGCCTACGGTCACTGTTGGAACAGAATGGCAACCTAGTACTGCTTACGGCTTAGGCGAACAATTATTTTATGGCACAAATCTTTACACAGTAACATCAGCTGGTACAACAGGAATGCTGGCACCAGAATTTACCTCAGGTACCAAGGTAGACGGAACTGCATCGTTAACTTATGTTGGTACTCCTGCTACTGCTGTAGCAGTTGTAAACAGTGCCGGTCGAGTAATAGAAGTGTCACTTGATATCAACGGATATGGATACACTACAACTCCGGCAATAACATTCACCGGCGGTGGCGGTATTGGTGCAACGGCTAGTGTTATAATGAACAACGACCTAGTACGTGCAATTAAAACCACAATCAAATACGACCGTTATCAATATCAGACAACCATAGTCGACTGGGAACCAAATGTTGATTACGACAACGGAACTCAAGTGCGTTATCTCAACAAAGTCTGGGAAGCGGACAATCCAGATAGTAGCGTAATTAACTCTCCAGTCTTTAATTTTGAAGATTGGAATCTGGTCTCAGCAAGCACATTAAGTGGTGTAGATCGTACAATGGGTCTATATGTACCAACTGTAAACGAGCCTGGATTAAGTTTACCATTGTTGATTGACGGAGTTGATTACCCAGGGGTTCAAGTTTATGGACCAAACTTTGATCAAAATACCGGATTTGATGTTGGCAATTATGACATTAATCCATTCGACAACATATCATTTGGACCAGAGGGACGTCCTACATACGATCCAGGAATATTAGATGCAATCTATGGCAGTCAATACCTTGATGTGTACTTAGGAACTCGCCCAACCGATGTTAATGTAGACGGCGGTGCTTACATTGATACCTACAGTAGTCATGCTCCAGAAGAATTGATTCCGGGCAGTGAATTTGATACCTTAGACATGCGTGTTTATACACGCAGTGGTAGCGATTGGGATTTAAATGGGCATGGATTCCCATTGCAAACAATCAAGTTTGTATACTCAGCTACTAATACAACATTTAGTTGGGCCGGAATATTACCGTATCCAGTTACAGTATTGGTATTCAATCAAACCACTGGAATCCAGTTAGTTGAAACTTTTAATTACACTATTGATTATGTAAACCAAACAGTTACTATCCTTAATAGTGCAAATAATAATGATATAATTGCCATTGCGGTATTTGCATTAGGTGGCGGTAATCAGTTGTATGACAATCTGTTCAATGGCGCCGATGTAGTTGATGAGATTGTTATTCCTGTGCTATATAGTCAAATTTTTGAATTAGGTATTTTTGTAAATGGATTTCAAAATGCAAATTACACCTATGAACCACAGTGGTCAACAACCGGAATCACACGTACATACAATCCTGTTGGCAGTAGCGGCACAACTTTAGTAGTTACAAGCACCGTCGGCATCTCAGTAGGAAGTATTATTACTGGTACTGGGTTTACTTCTGGGCAAACTGTACTTGGTAAAATAAACGAAACCACATTGACCATTAGCTCGGCCCCAGACAGCACTCCAGACGGCGCATTAACCTTTAGAGCTAATACCGGCAATACTGTTATCACATTTGGAGAAACATTCACTGGCACTGACGAAATTAGTGTTACTGCGCTGGGCCCAACTATTGTAAATGAAGTTCCAATTAATTACGGGTGGAGCACTGCACAGACTGAAAGATTTGTAGCTGACGGAATTTCTACAACATTCACACTAGGTTATTCAATGGCATACACTAATCCTGTAAATGTGGTTGTCACAGTTAACGGATTAAGAGCTAGAACAGCAGGCGGAATAGAATATATCAGTGATGGCAGCAGCTTAGTATTTGAGTTGCCAACTCGTTTAGGATTTACACAGGATCTTATTTCAGAAAACGAAGTAGTAGTTTATAAAAATAGTATTCCGCTAACACTGTATGCTGATTACTATGTTGATCCATACATACCTGGAATCAATCGCACAATCACGTTGAATTTTAATCCCGAGCCTGGCGATGTAATTTTGGTTTATGTAACTACAAATGCACAAGCATTTGTTGTAGGCAATCAGTTGTTCTTTGCAGTGGATCAAGGATTAACACCAATTCTAGGCGATATCATAACAATAACAAGCTGGAATGATACAAGACAGCAAAACATGTTGACGCAGGTCTGGGTAGGACCTGTAACAGACGGCGTGTTAATTGCAGAAGCTTACGATACTACCGACTTTGATGCCGGCGATATTACCGGAACTCCTGGAAGTTTTGATTATAGTACTAGCTCGGCAGCAACATTTACAGCTAACCAATTGTATTTACGAACCGGTCAAACCAATCCTGATCGGTTATGGGTAACGCTAAATGGTCATAGACTATTCTCAGGATCTGGTTATGTGTTGTCTGGAAACGAAATAATATTAGCATCGGGTGTAATGAGCCCAGGTGATATTGTCATAGCTACAGAATTTACAGAAAGTGTAATTCCAGAAGCCATGGCATTCAGAATCTTCCAAGACATGCGTGGATTACAACTCACTTATAGAATAACCGACAGCACTACAACTTCTTTGGTACAAGAACTAGGTCAATTTGACGATGTGGTATATGTTGATGATGCTAGCAAACTTGGATCACCAAGTTTAAATGATAATATCTGGGGTGTAATCACAATCAACGGCGAACGTATCATGTATCGTTATAGAGATACCATAACCAATACTGTGTATAGTTTGATGCGTGGCACAGGCGGAACCGCTGCAAGCTCGCATGCAATCGACAGCTTGGTATATGATATGGGACGTGGAAATTTATTACCAGCACAGTTCCAAAATTACGTAGTTAGCAATACACAAGTTGCCAACGGTACAACCACTACATTTACTGCTGATAATATTACTACATATTTTGCAGAAGACAGCACATTGTCTGATGACACAGTTGAAGTATATGTGGCTGGAATACGTCAACAAGGCACCTACTTTATCTCAGACGATGCGCCAGTTGTAGTTAATTTCTACGTGGCGCCGTCAGAAGGAGTAGAAATAACAATATTAGTGCGTCGCGGAGTGACCTGGTATGCACCTGGCATAAACACCCCTAGCAACGGTGTAGCATTACAGGATACCAATACCCAGGCTGCAAGGTTTTTACGGGGTGCAATTTAAGGCTAAATAAATCATGAAGCAAAATAGCACTCAACAACAACCAACAGCACCTGCTACTAATAATAAGCGGCCAAACGATACTGGCGCTATTTCGGTTGAAGGACACGTGAAAATTTTTGATCCTAAAACTAAGGAAATATTTGTGGAGAAACGAGCATGATTATTCAGCCAGGGCTGACCAAAATTGAAGGTTTTGTAAAAATTACAGACCCAAATTCAGGAGAAGTTTTAGTAGATAAAAAGAACGCTATTCATTATGAGAATATTTCCATTGCAATGGCACAATCGCTTAGTGATAGAGATGTAGGTTTTATCTATCAAATGGCATTTGGAAACGGCGGTAGCAGTGTAGATCCCACTGGTGTTATTACCTATTTGCCTCCTAATACCACAGGTCAAAATGCTGACTTGTACAACGAAACTTATGCCAAAGTAGTTGATGATAATTCAGCTGCTGATACAGATCCTACAAATAATAAAATGACAGTGTTGCACACTCCTGGGCGTGTGTATACAGATATATTAGTGACATGTTTGTTAGACTACGGCGAACCGCCCGGACAACAAGCATTTGATAACAGCACCAATTTCAATGGTGACTATGTGTTTGACGAATTAGGTTTAAAATGTTGGAACGGTAGTGCTACTGATTTACGCCTTATCACCCATGTAATTTTTCACCCAGTACAAAAGAGTTTGAATCGTCAGATTCAAATTGATTATACTTTACGTATTCAAACGCTGACTAATTTGAGTGCCACATAAATATGGGTACATTAAGAAGCGGTAAATACTTGACCAGGACGGAGCAGAAATAAATGGCATATACAATTAACCTTACAAATGGTACTATCTTTGCGGTAATCGCAGATGGTACTATTAATACATCTAGTTCAATGACCTTAATTGGTAAGAACTATGCTGGATACGGCGATTTCTTAGATGAAAACTTTATTCATCTATTAGAAAATGGTGCAAACACTACAGCACCTGGTGCTCCGCTAACTGGACAATTATGGTTTGACACTAATTCTGGAGTTAACCAACTTAAAGTTTACAACGGTACGGTATTCAAAACCATTGGTGCTGCTACAGCTAGTGCTAGTGCACCGGTGAGTAACTCAATTGGTGACTTGTGGTACGATACAACTAATGCTCAGCTCAAAGTTTACACTGGTACACAATGGCTATTAGTTGGTCCACAGTTTACAGCAGGCACAGGTGTTACCGGTGCCATCGTTGACACCATTGTTGACAACACCGCAGTTAGCCACGTTGTTATTAAATTGTTTGTACAAGACAGCGTAGTTGGCATTATTAGTAAGGATGCAGCATTTACTCCTCAGGTGGCCATTTCTGGATTTACATCAGTTCTTCCTGGTATTACATTAAGCACATTGGTAGGAAGCCAGGTACCATTATTTCAAGGTACTGCAACAAATTCTCAAGCATTAAATGGGTTACTCAGTAATCAATTTATGCGAGCTGACACAAATACTGCAACCACAGGTACATTAGGCGTACTCAATAACGGTGGCGTGAGTGTAGGCCTGAACTCCGACATGCGTTTAACTGTAGCCGGAACCCAAGCTCAAATATACAATCAAACCAGTAACGGCAATTTAGTTATTGGTGTTAACGTAGGCGGTGTGTTGACACCAGCCCTATCTATTTTAGGAACTACTGCCACAGTTGGCGTAGTTGGCATTACAAATCTTAACGGCAACGGTGTAGGTAACATTGGTAGTAGTTCTGGTTACTTTAATACTGTGTTTGCCAAGGCAACTTCTGCACAATACGCTGACGTTGCAGAACGTTTTGCAATTGATTTTGAACAACCAGCAGGTACTGTAGTTGAATTAGGCGGTACAGCAGAGATTACTTGTGCAGTTGACGAATTGAGTGAAAAAGTTTTTGGAGTTATCAGCACACAAGCTGCTTACTTGATGAATTCTGGTGCAGGTACTGACGCAACTCATCCGCCAATTGCGATGACAGGTCGTGTACCTGTGCGTGTAGTTGGTAGTATACGCAAAGGTGATCGCTTGGTCAGTGCTGGTAACGGTTTGGCTCGTGCAGCTCAACCTGGTGAAGCAACAGCGTTTAACACCTTGGGTCGTGCATTGCATGATAAATTAGAAGACAACGAAGGTGTTGTAGAAGCGATTGTTACAATCAAATAATTAGGAAGCAACAATGACGTACACATCAGGCTCACTAATTGAAGCCACAGACTATAATGGATTTGCCAATAATACTTCGGGCGCCAACGTAAACGGCATCTGGGGCACAGGCGCAACAGACAAAGGCTACGGCCAAAGTACAACCTTAAGCACAGTTGCAATTGGCGCAACAGTTACAGCTACTCAGTGGGCCGATTTAAACAACAGAATTACTAGCCTGGCTAATCATACAGGAACAACAATTACGTCACGTACTAATCCTACAGCAGGTAGTACAATTAGTATTTTATCTGCATTAAACACAGATTTAACAAACTGTACAACCAATCGAGGAAATGCAGTGGCTAGCGGAACAACTAGTTCAACTTGGGCTGGCAACACAGCCAAAACCAGTGCTACAGGATCTGGTGCTAGTGCTTGGACCATTGCCTGGACTCACGTTATTACATTTCCAAGTGCCGATCAAGCACGTTACTTCTGGAATGCAGGTGGATTAGTTCGTTTAGACATGAGCAAAACATCAACTGGAACAGTCAACGATCCTAACTGGAATACCTTTATTGGTACTGTTGGTACACTATATATAAGTGGACGTGTAAATAATGCATCTCAAACAATTGGGGGTGTTGCTTACACTGGAACGACTCGTGTAGGCGGCACAGGCACACCAAGTCCGTTTGCATCAACCACAGGATGGTACAGTTTAACTCAGGGTGCAATTGCAACTACATTATTTCAATTAAACAGCACAGTAAGTCCTTACACAGGAGATTATGTACGTGTGCAGGCTGCTGTTGGTGTTGGCGGAACCACATTAACATTGACTACATCTTGGTTTGATGCTGGAACCGGAGTAAGTTCAAATATTTCAGGTGGTACTGATACCACTAGCCCGTATTCAACATTTGGAACAGCACCGGCAGTATTATGCCGTTATGTACCACCGGCAACAACATACCTTACCAACACCTGGGGTACACCTTCAATTGCAGCTTCAGTGGCCTAATCGGTTACTGAACGTTTCACCAAAAGGGTCGTAGACCCTTTACCTTTACCTTTAGTTGTAGTATAATATACACATGGATACTGACCAACTGATTCAACATAGCCGCGCCCGTTTTGACCATGTGACCGCACGTCGGTTACTCAAAGAAAAATATCAGGCTAAATTTATTTTTGCACACGCTGGTGGAATGTGGCAAGCTGGTCCAGTACTATTATCAACTTTAAATTGCTGTACTATGGATAAAGATGTGGTAATATTAGACCTCTATGAAAATCCTGTTAAAATTAATACTAAAGAACTCTGGAACTTGGCCGCTCAACGCTGGCAAGAACAAATGAATGCCTGGTTGATAGAATACGAAAGTTTAAATCAAAAAAGATGACCACCGGTGCATTGATATTTGCCTACAACAATGATCAAATTGACTATCTTGCAATGGCTCGTTGGTCCGCCAAGAACATTGACCGGCATTTGAATATTCCCACAGCAATTGTAACCAACAAGACGTTCACCGAACAAGCATACGAGCGATGTATTGTAGTAGAAACAACCGGCAACAATCGCAGGTACTTTAGTGACTACAATACAAATGTAGAATGGCACAATACCAATCGCATGGATGCATACAATCTTAGTCCATGGAATAGAACATTAGTAATTGATGCTGACTATGTTGTGGCCAGCAATCAATTAAAAGTTATGCTAGATTCTAATTTAGAATTTACCTGTCATAATCAAGCATACGACATTACTGGACTCAGCGACTTTACTGATTTAAATGTATTTGGATTAAACAACATGCCCATGAGTTGGGCCACTGTTATGATTTTTGATCGTTGCCAACAGGCAAAACTTATTTTTGAAATGATGAGTATGATAAAGGACAACTGGGATTACTACAAGCAATTGTATCACAATACCAGTCCCAGTTACAGAAACGATCATGCGTTGAGTATTGCAGTAAACACAGTTAATGGACATACTTTAGATTATACAGCCGTGCCGTGGCAATTGGCAAGTCTAACACCTGGACACAAACTAGAGTGTATAGACCTAGACCAGTATCGAATCAACTATGTTACTCCGCAAGGTCGTCAACAGTATATTGAAATTGCAAATCAGGATTTTCATGCCATGGGAAAACAACAACTAGGAGAAATCGTTGCCAGTTATTCATGAACGTGGTTACTTGATTCCGGCTATCAACAGTACCGATGTTGACTATGTGTACTGTGCAGAGCAATTGGCACAATCAATTCTGAAGTTTCATCCTGACGCACATGTGACTATTCTAACTAAAGAAATGTTGCCATTTGGCGATGTTGGTGGATATGCTAACGATTGGCAAGTATTTTGGGCCAGTCCGTATAGACAAACTATTAAATTAGAAGCCGATATGATTGTTGCAAGCCCTATTGATCATTGGTGGACATTGTTTGAACATCGTGATGTAGTTATTAGTCAAGGAGCCAGGGACATTTATGGACAACCAGCAACAACACGTTTTTATCGTAAAATATTTGACGAAAATATGTTGCCGGATATTTACAACGCTATTACCTATTGGAGGCTAAGTCCGATCGCTAATAAATTTTTTGATTCGGTACGTGCTATATTTGAAAATTGGGAACAATATCGACGTTTATTAAAGTTTGCAGAAGATGTACCAAGTACTGATGTGGTATACGCAATGGCCGCACAAATAGTAGGAGTTGAAGAAGTGACCTTGCCAACGGGACTAGGCCCCAACATTGTACACATGAAACAACATGTTACTCCTATGCAAGGTGCCGATTGGACAAAAGAATTAACATGGGAAACAAATCCATTTAGGATCAACACAGTGGCGCAACATGGGTTTGTGCATTATCATCAAAAGGAGTGGACATATGAGTAAAGACGAAGATAAACTTAAACACAGCAAACGTATTCATCAAAAGGATAGCGTTGTAAAAAATAAAATGAAGGTAGCCAAAGCATATGGATGGAAACATGTGTTGGCCAATCCGCACAAGTATCTTAAATGTAGTCTTTTTAGTTGTGGCAATTCAAACTGTATTTTTTGTATGAATCCACGCAAGGCATTCAACGAGAAAACCATGCAAGAGCGCAAGTTTGATGCCAAAATTAAAGCAGACAAAAATCAAGATGAGTAATGGTACAACCGACAACTTTTGGAAAGTATTTAATAATCTAGAACCGTGGACACCACCGGTGGTGTCATTTAGATTGTATTATGATAACAACGGTTGGCCAGTTTGCTACAGCATGGAAGACTTGCCGGGCAACTATATCGAATTGGATGCAGAAACATATCAACGTGGCCCAACTAACGCAAGAGTAGTTGACGGAAAGTTAACCATTGTCAAGCCGCCAATTACTATTTTAAAGTTAGTGCCCGATCAACTCACAGGCACTACCTGTGATCCACGTGATGTCACAGTTATTGTTGATCCTGACCAAGCGCATACTAAATGGAGTGTAAAAGCGTATGAAGTATAATATTGATATTGCAGATTTAGATTGTATCTATCTAACATATGAGGAACCAAGTGCTGAGGAAAATTGGGTTAAA
>JAULBY010057438.1:0-10895 GCA_032358315.1 Ophiocytium majus
GGGGGGGGGGGGGGGCGGGGGGGGGGGGGGGGGGGGGGGGGGGGGGGGGGGGGGGAGTTTGAGCAGGGGGTGACAGGGGTAGCGTGTGGGACTGTGCACGCTTGTGTGCAGCAGCAGGCGGGAGGGGTGGTGATGAGGGTAGTTTCAGCCAGTCAGCATGTGGATTTATTATGCGCAGATGTGAGGGATATATTTTTTCCAAAGTGTCATGTTGTTCAGTTGCAGCCAGGATCATCAGTAAATCACACATGAATGCGAAGTAAATTTTCCAAAGTGTTATGCGGTGTATTTACGCGTACACTTTGTCGAAGTACATCAATGAACAATAAGGGATCACCCACCAGGTCCCTGTTTTTGAAAGGCTTGGTGTCCGAGCCCACGTGGTCCTGTATGTCTGCAAGTGCACAGGCAGCAGCAGCGGCAGCACCAGCAGAGGGACTCGTCAGCCTGTCCTGTGGCCAGCGAGCTGGCGGTGGGACGCTGCCGCAGCAGCAGGAGGGTGCGCCTGTTCACGTCATCCTGCCAGCCGCTGCTGCTGCGGCTTCGCCTCACGAGCCCACCCCCCAGCAAGCACCCACCAAAACATGCGTACGGCTGCTGCTGAACGCGCACTTGTGCCGGAAGAATGCCAACAGGTGTGTGCTGCCTGCTTTCGCCGACAGGCTCTGATGATTGGCGCGCCACCATAGGCAGCCCACCTGCGACGTCGTAATACTCCACGTCTGGTGTCCTCGTGGCCCTGTGGCCATTGCCGTGCGTGAGGCCAGGGGGGGTGCAGGGGGGGCTCAGTGCCACTGGTGCTGGGACGGCGCCAGCTGCTGGGGCAGCGCCAGTGCCAGATGCGGACACCTTGGAGTGGCTGCTGCTGTTGCCGTTCGCCTTGCCAGGCATATTGGTGCTGGTGGTGCTGGTGCTGCCTGGTGGCTGCCAGCACGGGCAAGCGCGCTCCCCGTTTGTGTGTTATTGTGTGCGTGTGTGTCCACATGATCCCAAGCTGCGGGGCCGCAGCTGCAACTCTCACGAAACCGTAACGTTAAAACTGTGAAATTTTGAACCGGGTAGGTGTCGCGGTGCTTTTGCACAGCAGCAGCAGCAGCTGCAGCAGGCAAATCCCAGCACCACAGCGGGCCGCCGGGGTGGTCGCTGGCCCGCACTGCTGCTTAGAACAGCAGCGGTGAAGAATCCTTGACCGCGGCAGAGGCTGTTGAAGGAGGCCGCCGCACCCGCCTCAACCGTGCAACGGACGGAGTGCAAACGCGCGATGTCTTCCGCTGCAACAGCAGCAGGGTGGAAGAGGAGCAGCGGCGGGGGCACCCCTGGCGGCGATGGCTCTCAGCAGCAGGCGCACAGCAGCAGTGGCGACGCCGGTGCCATCACAGCGGAGCTCATAAAACGCACCACGGGAGAGTACGACCTGGAAATGGTGCAGTGGCTGGACCTGAGCAGCTGCGGCATCAGGAAAATTGAGGGGCTGGGGCCCTGTACGGGGTTGCTGGACCTGTGCCTGGCTAGTAACAGAGTGAGGGAGATCGAGGGGCTGGAAGGCCTCAGTAGTCTCACAAGGCTGGACCTGTCTTGCAACAGGATACAGCGCATAGGTGAGCGCCCGTCACTGATTGTGCCCCGTCCTGCTACTGCGCCCCTGCGATGTTCAGCCAGCGTGCCAGCCAGCAGTAGCAGCAGCGATGCAACCGGGGATGACAGGTGTTATTCATTCACTTTTAAATAAGAGCGCGCAAGGAATGTCGTACAAGGCTCATTTGTGGTATGTTTATATAATGTACGTGCTGGGCGCCGAACGCATCCTGCAACAGTGTGGTGAACAGCTGCAAACCAGCAGCATAGCACGCACCAGCAACGGTCGCTTGCACCCCCAACACATCTAACAAAGTCGGCGACAGCGCCAATGCCCATATGCATAGCAAAAATGTTGTCCCAACCCTCCCTCCCTACTCCTCCACTCCCTCACACTCTGGCCAAATGCAGCAGCACCACAACTGACCCCTGGCTCCAGCAAATGCACCACGGGCTTCCAGCCGAGGCAGCATCTATCCTCAGGCTGCAGCAGCGTGCGGCGGCACATTGTGCTGGATGTCCCTTTCTGCTGCTACACGCCAGGTTGTTGCTCCGCATGCGACTCAGCGTGTGAGTACCGCAGGTATCAGAGTATACCCCCCCCCCTTGTACAAGACCGCGCCCCGAATAAGAATTCCCCCAGTGGGGTGGACGAGGGTGTCTGGCTGCAGCACCGGGGGTTACCTGTACACACATATACCTTTGGAAGTGTATATATAATGTAGTACAAAGGTACTGTTATAGTACACTTACTTTCAAACATTGTACCACCCCCCGATCCCCTCGGCATTTGCGGCGGCCGATGCTTGGCGTAACAACCGGCGGGTGTTGTACTGCAATGCTTCCCGGTGTGCATCACCGCTCACTTGCACGTGAACTGCACTTGTCCTGCTGTGCACATGGATTGTGCTTCTTCTGCTGAGCAGGAGGGCTGGAGAAGCTGGGGGCGCTGGAGTACCTTGACCTCAAGGGGAACCAGATTGGCTGCGTGGACGACGTGTCAACGCTGGCAGGGGTGCGTGAAACTGCTTGGTTAGATTTCTTCTCTATTTAATACTTCTGAAGTACTACCACCTGAAGTACTACTGTACCGGTAATACTTAACCAGAAGTACTGTACAACTACTAGTAGGAGTAATAGTACTATTGACCAAGTGTAGAAAGACAAAAATTCTCCAACATCCTAGTGTGCACTTCGGCAGTACACTCTGCAATAAGAATATGCCAGGTTGGCTGCGTGGACGACGTGTCAACGCTGGCAGGGGTGCGTAAAACAGCACTGCACGTATATCTCTAGGTAAATGTATCTCTAGGTTAGATCTGTTGCCCATCTAATACTTCAGACGAAGTGTTAGTACTTCTGAAGTAGTAGTAGTACTATTGATTGGCTGCGTGGACGATGTGTCGACGCTGGCAGGGGCGCGTAAACAGCACGGCATGCGCAGCTAGGTGAAATCTGCTCCCTATCTAGTGAAGTACTACTGAAGTACTACTGTAGTACTTAAGAAGAAGTACTTCTAGTGGTACTATCGATTGGCTGCATGGATGACGTGCCGATGCTGGCAGGGATGCATAAAACAGCATTGTGGTGCAAACTCACACACACACCACGTGCCTCAGTCATCTCTCTCTATCATAACCAGCGAGTGCAAGAGCAGACCTCCGTACGCCACACTCATTGCACTTCCAGTAAACTTTGAAAAAAACTTTGAAAAACGCTAGTGAAAGAAGCCTAAAACGTTGCTAAGCCCAGATACTGTCGTGGCCGGGGCAAAATGCCAGGCTGAGGCCTATGGGGTGGTTCGTCCACCTGGTGAGAACACCAGACAGCCCCCGCACCTACACCTACACGCGCCGGTCAGTGTCCCTGAGGGCCAGGGATGATTTGTATTGTCACTGCACTTGCAGCATGTGCGTCAACTGTGTGCTGCAGGCAGGGTGCCACGACATTGGTACACTGCTTCGCAGTCACTTCTGGTTGGCAGCAGCGCCAGGGCGTGCACTGCTTCGCAGTCACTTCTGGTTGGCAGCAGCGCCAGGGCATGCAGGCGTGTGTTTGCGTTTTACCATGGTACCTACGGTGTTATTTGTAATATTTATATGCACGTAAATACGGTGTCATTTGTAATATTCATAACATCCACGTAAATACGGTGATATTTGTAATATTTACACGCACGTAAATATCTTTGTATGCTCTCGTAATGAGTTCAATCATGAGAATGTTGGGGAGTACAAGTTGCAACCTTACTAGCAAGATACTTACAGAGCATATTGTTTGTGCGCCAAAAAAATCACAGGTTGGCAAATGGTAGTGCGCGCAGTGGCGGCTGTACTTGGTGCTGAAGTCTGGTGCGAGAGCAAGCCGATGGGCTATGCCAGCCCCCAGTAATTGGGCATATTTTAAATAGCCATATTTCATGTATTTTATTCAGTATGTTTCATAAGGTAAACAAAAAAACATAGTTTTATTGCTCTTCTCTTAAATTTGTGCGCTACACACAGCTGATTAGGCGCCACAACCATGTGAGGCCCTGGGTTTTGCCCCTCGTGTGTGCCATTGGGCGTGCTGTTTGACATGCCCTTTGGCGGCATTCTCGTGTTGGTGAAAGTCGGGCATGTGCTCTGACGCCAGGCAGCACGCACACTTTTGAAGAGCTGCAGCTTACGGTCAACTGGACCGGTTCGATTATTTACTTGTAAACTCTTATGTCCGCATCTGCTGGGCACTTGGAAATCAGTTCTTCAAATACTTCACAAATATGATTAAATTATTAATATTTTGTGTAACTATAAATATTTTTTATTAATTATTATAATATGGTAAAAAAAGTAAGTCAAGCATTGCATTCAGGATACATTGCATGCATTGATTTTCAAGTGCATCCATCCGCTGCTGCGGTGCTGCAACGGCTGCCCACCACATTTGCATAGGGTTGCGGATAAAAACGAACAGTTGAAGGTGGCACACGCCGTGTACACACTTCTCCAACATAAAGTGGGTGCCACAATGGTGCGCACATGTGGCGCATGTATGCCGTGTGTGTGAGTCGTATTTCTGTTCATTATGCGCCTGTAGTCACCAGTGCTTTCGCTGCTGCTGCTGCTGCTGCTGCTGCTGCTGCTGCTGCTGCTGCTGCGGCGGCGGCGGCGGCTGCGGCTCCACGCGTGCAGCTTCCCAGGCTGAGGCACTTCTTCATGAAAGAGTACTCCGGAGAGAGGGCAAACCCAGGTGAGGCTTGTGTTTTGGTCATGTGCATGACGCTCAGCAATACATGCACCATAGCGCCGGTAAATATACATTCAAGCCTGCTCACGAGGCATCTTTCAAATAGCGGATGCAGATAAATGCATGTACATACGGGACAGAGAGCAGATCCAGGTAAGGCTTGTGCGCTCGCTCGTGCGCAGGGCCGAACTTCGATACTTTTGAAGTAGATGTAAAATGCTACCTGTAGCGCCGGTAAGTGTTCCACAGCACTGCTGTGACAGCAGACATTGATTACTGCTCGCTGGCACTTTGAAAGACAGGCATGGTGACAATAGATTGCATTTACACGTGTGCATAACAACACCGGTATTAGTTTCACTTAACAAGTATTCTGCAGGTATCGTCAATTTTTTTTCCATGTACACATGGTGCTGTCATGCGAATTGGCATGCGGCCTGACAATGCTCCAGACGTACGCGCTCTACATGCTCGTGCACGCCGCCTGCTACATGCGCGTGCGGCATGCAGCCATGCCGTGTTCCACACAATGCTGTCAAGCCATTTCGAGTGCGTTTTGGGAATGCGCAGTGGCTGACATGCTGCACATGCACTGCCATGCCACGCCTGCCACGATCCGTGTGCAGCATGCAACCACCCGGCATACCACGTGGTGGTGACATTGAACGCTGCCTGACAGTGTCGCAGTGACTGACATGCTGTGCATGCCCTCACATGCCGCCTGCCTCAACCACCCAGCATACCACATGGTGGTGACATGGAAGCTGCCTGACAGTGCCGCAGTGACTGACATGCTGCACATGCACTTCCATGCCGCCTGCCACGATGCGCAGCGTGCAACCACCCGGCATACCACATGGTGGTGACGCGGCACCTGCAGCACCTGCAGATACTCGATGGGGAGAGCCTCAACCTGAGGCAGGTGCGCGGCGGCAGCAGTAACAGTTGAAGTTGTAGTTGAAATTGAAGTGGCAGCACCGATGACGAGAGCCTACAACGTGAGACAGATATACTTAGCAGTGCCTGCGGCTGCGGCTGATGCCTGGTGGCAGCAGGTGTTTCTGCATCTGTTGTGTGGGTGGCGCGGGAAAGTTCATTGTACCCGCTAATCACAACACTGACGAATGCTTGTCCAGGGACTCATGTTTTGGGGCTATCGATACACCTAGAAGTACTATGGATGTACATACTATACTATGTACCTGGTACTTCATTGTACACTAGGGATACATACTACTTCTATCACGAAGTACGTGTATACCTCAGTATCAAGCGGATCAGTTGTCGGCGGCTGGTGTCCCTGGCTGCAGAGCTGCCATTTCCACTGCGATGGCAGGCATTGCTGGCTGTCCCACCGCTGTTCTGACACTTTGTAACTGCCGTTCTGACGCCGCAAAACTCTTCTGTTTTCTTGTCACGCAGTGCATGGCGGATGCAGTGCTGGAGAGTGTGCAGGCAGACCCGGACGCACTGGCGCCGCTGCCACCTGAGCGCTGGTGCGGTGCCAATGACTGGGCGCTGACTCCCGTGGATGTTGTGGTTGATGACGCGCTGAAGGAGGGGACGCGGGCGCTGCAGGTGCGCATTGTGTCTGTTTTATGACACATCACTATAGTGCATACTTAGAAGTATGTCACATTGTACATTATACATTACACATGTTGGTACTTCATACATGTATATGCCCACGAGGTGGTGCACCGCTGTGGACTGGGCGCTGAGCCGTGGTGGTCAATGACGCGCTGAAGGAGGGGATGTGGGTGCTGCAGGTGCGCCTAATGGCTGCGGCCGCACATGGGTACTTGTATGCCATATACTACTAGTAGCTGGACACAGGTCGCAGCACCTGCATGCAAAGTACTTCTGAAAGATGACATCACGCAGCATGTAAGGTACAACATGACATCATATACTCATAACCTCTGACTGTCGTGGAAGTTGTGGTGCATGACACATAAGTGGGGGTGCAAGCGCCGCAGGTGCGCATTGCCGCGCCTGTAAGTGTCTGGTGGTATGGCACGTCTTTGAAAACACCTGGCAAGATTTGTCCGCTAGTAGTGCTATAGCAACGCGCTGGGGTTACCTTCAGGGTGCATAGTGCTGAGCAACGCGTCGATGTCGCCTAGCAACAGGGGAGGACAGCATTTTTTTTTACCATGTCACGCATACCGTGCTGATTGGGCTTTCTGCGCGCCCCAAGCGGAAGTTTAATTAGGGTACTAATGACGTGCTGCCAATACCACCGGCATATTGTATGCCAGGTGCGCTGCAGGGTACTTTTGGTTCAACATGTCCACATATGCCGTGTTTGGGTGGTATTCGGTGCTCTGCTTTGCTTGCACCTCGTCGGAAATGAAGTACTTCAAGTACTTCGTAGCAGTAGTAATGCAGCTTCTTTTGTTGAAGACCGTGCCAAATTACGGAGTTGTATATCCCTACAGTGCTCTTACACCAAATGTGCATTTTTCATGCACCACTGCCACCTGCTGCTGCTGCCACATGCCCCACTCCTACTGCTGCCGAGCAGGAGGCTCTGCAATCATGCAACGACGCCAGAGCCACCAGTGGAGCGCTGCTCAAAGAGCTGGGCGAACCACCCATCACAGCAGATTCTGCGGCTGGCAGTGCGGGCCGTGGCAGTTACAGCGTAACCGCTGGCGCAAGACCCCCCCAGTCGAAATCTGCGAAGCTGGTGAAGGGGCTTGCGGAGACGCCGGCGCCGGCGCAGGGGAGCATGGGGCGGGTGGCTCGGCGGTGACCGAGCGTGTGCGCGCCTTGGGGGTTGTCGGTTGTAATCATTTTCATCGCCAGATTTATGAGTGAGGTAGGGACTCCAGTTGGCGGTATATGCTACGCCGGGCCAGCCTGCCCACTTGGTGTGTGTGTAAATAAACACTGCAAAAAACAAACAAAGGAAGACACCCCACTGTCCCGCCGCTTCCTGCGTGTGTGTATGTAAGCTTTTTGTATACTACTAGTATGGTGCAATTCCCCCACTGCTGAGCGGAACTGCTACGCTGCGCCACCATGACATCCTCGACTGGTTGCCAAGGTGTGAGTGACAGTCACCCGTGCAGCAGCGGCGCCACACACTCAGGCTGCTGGTTGCACATTTGGCCTGCACTTGCTGCTATTAGATACTGGCGCACCAGCCTACTACGCACGATTGAATACTTCTTTTGAACTCTACTTCTCGTACAGTACTGTAAGTACTTCGTAGTATACTTACACTGTACTTCAGAAGCAGTATGAGGTAGCGAAGATGTGCTACTCCTGCAGTACCATGTACTGTAGTACCATATGTTAGTTGAAGTATGTGTGCACCTCCCACAACAACGGCAATGCCCAGTTGCTACCGTGGCTGGTATGAAAACGCCTGGCCTGTGGAGTGAAAACGGTCACAACCAAGAAGTAGCCGCCCCATACATACACCACCCTGTGGGCACTCGTGACCATGTGCAGCCTTTTGCGCTGTTTCTTTGTGTGCACGGCAGGAATCCAACATGTCATCCCAGGCACTGCCGTGGCCGACGCCAGTCACCAACGCCTGTGAGGTGGCTCATACTAGTAGCATGTCAAGAAGTATGCTTCGAGGTATGCCTGCCACTCAGCAGTACACCGCCACGCGGGTGTGAGCCGTGCCACACGCTGGTGACATGGCAGTTGCACCCTTGAAAGAAATTACAGAGGCGCCACACTGCGGGCACATAGCAGCGCACAGAAGGGGCACCCACACGCACTCGGCAACAGCGCACAGGGTAAGCGGCCTCGCAAATTCACAGGGAGGGTGGGGTGATCATTGGGAAGCGTGCCACCAAATTTGTGCCTGCTACGCACTACTGGCGCTTGGGGGGGGGTGAAACTGGATTTTGGGAAAGGGGCACCTTGTGTGTGCACCTTCGTTTTTTCCTACAACACACGTGTGCATAGACGCCACACAGCTTGCGGCGATGCCGCCGGCTCACACACGCGCCTGCACTAGCGGTTACGCAGTAACTGCCACTGGTGCTGTAACTGTCACAGGCAGCCACGCGGCATGCCTGGCTTGGTGCCAGCATTGCCACACCGCTCTGCAGGAACAGGACCTGCGACTCCAGATGCCCGCTGCCTGCGCCAAGCCCAGCGAGCAGCCTCGGCTAGTGCTGTGCACGGTGAGGTAGGGGCTCCAAACGGCATTATATCCTATGGCAGGTGTTACAAGAGCTGTGCGGTACTTCGCAGAGCGCCACCGCCACACTGGGTTTGTGAAGGACTTGGTCGGAGGCGGTGTGCTTCAAGGCGGTGTCTTGCAGAGCGAGCTCTGGGGGTCACAGCCCTGCAGGCACAACGGGGGGGGTGGGGGGGGAGGGGAGCGGTTGTGTACACGCAGCAGCGCTTGTGTGTCACGTGACGGCACAAAAGTGACAGGGGTCACCTGAGGGGCGACTTCCATCACAGGACTGTTGCTAGTGCGCGCTCACAAGTGCGTACGTTCGTCGCAGCACGCACACACAGACATACACACCGACAGGATGCACACACGCCCGCGCACACCACACACACACACACACAAACACACACAGATGACTCACATCATGTTGCACACACACACACAACGCACACACGCACACAACGCACACACACGAGGTGACTCGCGCCATATTGCACACCACACACACAACGCACACACACAGAGGTGACTCACATCGTATTGCTGCAGCTGGTGCGCGTTGGCGACGGCGTACGCCACCTCGTAGCACGCGCAGCGTCCATCGCGCTTCCGCGGCACGCGCTTCTCCTTGCCGTCTGTTGTGCCGTCATCGCACCACATCTGCCCTCCCTCGCCCTGAAGCCCCGCCATCCAGTGCACAGAAATGAAAAAATTGAGTTTACGGTGAGCACATGCGCAGGGGGTGCAAGTGGTTTCCTTACCAACAGCCCAGGCGTGCGAAGGCAACAGGTGATGTGCATGCGGCACAGAGCGAAATTTGGGTGCGGGTTTATGACCAACTGTGGTCTGCCCTCCTTGCTGCCCTCCCTTGCCCAGGAGCCCAGCCATGAACTTACAAATATCACAAACTGCAGTGTACTTCTAAGAAGTACTTCAAAAGTACTTCGAAGTATGTCTACTATTCTGTGCGTAGTATTTCAAACGTACATCATATGCATGGACGACATTTGTTGAGCATATGCACTGCAGGGGAAACGAGTGGGAATATGTTGCCAACAACAATTAGTTGTGTCCTGCCCTGCAGACTGCCCAAAACCACGTCTGCGGCACACCGCCGCCCCGGTCGCAACTGACACATCAAGTACCTGCAACCTGGTAGCATACACACACGTACACTAGGCGTGCTTCTGGAGTAAATTTCGAACTACAATGCTGCAAATTTCAGGAGTGTGTACATGTGTACCACTGTGTACAGGTAACATCGTAAAAGTCATCCACGGAACGCGCTGCGTGGGCCGCAGACTGAGCCGGCCAACAGCTGCGCGGCGTGTACGGCTGGCACACACTGAAGAACATCAGTAACATATTCTTCTAGCAGAAGTAACACCTTAAGGCATGTATGTAAATGCATAACAGGCAACCTCCACAGAAAACACTGTGTGGCCGCCCGCCTGAGCGCACCTTGCGCTGCACGGCTCACACACACACCTGTCACACCTGCAAGAGGAACATGTATGTATACATGATACTTCTGAAGTATTACATCCTTTGAAAGCATACAATGCACAAAGTATACCATACACTCAGAAATACATATACATATGTACTTTACATGGTGTTTGTTCTTCCAAGTTAGGTACTTGACCAAATCAATGCGCACATACCAAAAGCGTGCGAGCTACTGTTGAAGTGCTGGTTATGCAGAGAGCACAACGGGGTGGCAGCACCATGGGCGCTTACATGTGCGTTAGCTGCATTGGCGACAAGTGCAGCAGTATCAGCAGCTCTGCAATCGCTCATCTAGCGCGGTGTCACCTCAAACTGGACGGCGGACGTAGGCCCACACTTCAAACAAGAGTAACACACAGGTGAGAGACATGGAGTGGTCTCGCCTGCGCGCCTGCTCACGGTACTTTGCGGCCCTGCCAGAGGCTTGTCCTGC